>JAECUM010008137.1:0-70562 GCA_016617855.1 Megalonaias nervosa | reverse complement strand
AATGATAATGGCTGAATCATTCAAGGCTTGACTTCTGTGATCTGTAGGTGCTGGAAGGCAGATTGGTGACATCTGTGTTTTGCTTATTGGTGAACTTTGAAACAGACTTGTGTTTGAATTTGTGGAGGAATATTGGGTGTCTGTAAAGGTTGCATATTGTGAGCCTGACTGCATTGGATGAGCAAGTGCATAAGGTATAGCTGTTGGTATCTTGTTTCGTCCAGCTGGCATGGGTGTGAATTCCTGAAAATGATTTCCAGTATTCGACTCTTGTGTTGTGATGGATTGTTGTGAAAGGAAAAGTTGTGAGCAATTGGATGAGGGAAAGCTTCCAAATGGTTCTGAATTGAAATGCTGAGAATTTGGTATCATCAACTGCGAGTCTGTGTCCAAGTCTGTGTAATGTGGTTGTGGATGAGGACTGTCCTGTAAAAGAAAATCTTTTCTTTACTGTTATATTCATATACAGTACACAAAAGGTGTATTAGTGTTCAAACACCATACACCAAGAAATTTAAACCTTAACACATGATTTTCAGGTACCAAGAAAAAAGCTGATCAAAAGGGATGGGGGACTGGGACGGTAGTGGTGGTGAGTCTCACAAAACATCATTTTCTACCAGTTCTGACCAAATCCAATAAATTTTCTTTCAGAGGTGATAAAACTGAAATCAGCTTAATAAAACAATTAAATCATGTCTGCTAAAAACAGTGAGACCATTATACTCCAAGAATTTCTACATACTAAATTACTAATTCACACCAAGATGCACTGTTTTTTTCAGTGTTCCTCCCAACACGGTGTAGGAGTTTGGGCACTAACACACCTTGTGTATACGTATATACTGTTATATTCATAGTATATTTTGGATGTTTTATGTCAGCAAATGAGATCAACTATTAACTAGAGAACTTGTATCTTCCAGTTATCATGACTTCCTTTGTTTACAATGTAAAATAGATGCTACACATGTATGACAAGATTATGTATGGTGTATGTACCTTTACTACTTAATCATATTAGTTATTACCTACCCTATTTTCACTCCCAAACAATGGAAACTGCTCTACCATCTTAGTCATGTATTGCCTCACAGTTGGATGCAAAAGTAGCTGGAAAAGTTCAATAACTTTTGGCGGAGGTGCTAAATTGTAAAGATTATTGTTGATTTAATACATGTAAAAAGACTGCAATGATTTACAAACTTAAAGATATTACCTGTAGTAAAATAATTTGTATAAAATAATGAATATAATGGTAATTATTAAAGAATTTACTTTTTCTAAGTCAATATTTGAGAACTAACCTGAAAGGATGTTAAAGCATGCCATCTAACAGGCAGGGGCACTCCCTGGTTATTCAGAATGTACATTAATTTGATGACAGTTTTTAAAGGCTAAAAAAACATTATGGTACATGTAAATCCTTATAATTAATTAAAATCTTGTGTCTTATTTTTTTTTAAAACTGAAAATTACATCATGTATTTGGTTTTTACTGCCATTAACTTAAAAATACAGTACGTTTTAAAACAAATTCTGTGTACACTGTATATCAAGTGTTCTGATTCAGTGATGTCTAACAAGTGTCAACACCAACATCTGATTAAACAATGACACATTTTGTCAACATTAATGACGAATCTTTAAATTTTCACCAAGAGACGTGCAGGAAATCTCCAAAACTGAACATTTAAAAAGTTGTTTTAATTATCATAATTTACTGCCAAAACATGTAAAAGAATAATTATCAAAACTTTACGTTACTTCCAATAGACTTTGAGGATTACCTTGCTGTTGAGTATGATCAGGATCAAGTACATCATTTCTAGTCAACTCCTCGCTGTTTTGACACACCTTCCAAGTAGCAGTGAGAGGAGTGTCCCTTGGAGGCATTACAGGGACTGGACTGTTTTTCTGCAATATGATTTTCGCATTGTCTGTGCTCGGAGAATGTTGTTTTGTAACCTCTTGTCTGTTTTTGCCCACCTTCTGAGTTGCAGAGAGAGAGGTGGCAGGTGCTGGATGGTTTTCATTCCCTATAAAGGCATTTGATGGCTTAAAGTTTTCTGTAGGAGTACACTGCTCTGACAGGCTTTCAGATGTTGAAGAAAACTGTGCACTCAGATTGCAGATGTCATTTATTTCCTCTTCGATTTGCAAAGACACAGTTTGTTCTTTTTTCTTCTTTTCTTCTTTTTTTTCTGGACTGGTGTGATGCATTTATCTTTGTCCCCCTGTTCTTCTTTAACTTTTTTTCTTTTTGGGGCTATCATTCTCTTGCAATCTGCTCTCTTTAAGCCTTTCTGTTTCTACTCTTACTCTTTTTTCAGCCTGCTGTCCTGATTTTCCCACAGAAAAGGACAGAAGATCCTCGAGGACTGTACTTTTCTCATGGTCAGTCTTTTTCAGAACTTTATTATTGGCCGAATTTGCAAATTTAGTCAAGTTTTCTTCACTCTCTGAAACAAAGGTTATAATAATAAGAGATTTTCACCTGTTCTAATCTAATGAAAAAATAGACTTTTTATTTTATTTTATTTTTTTAACATGACGGGTCATGTCAGAAAAAAAGAGGCAGAACAACTTTATATATTAAAAAGATAAAGAAAAACAACGGTCCAAGGTGACTGTTGATTGTATTAAATAATAGTGTTTATAAAAATAAACAAAGACAAAAAGATTTAAAAAGATAGGGTCAGAGTTATCCTGCGTCCAGACGTATTTTTAAAAAAAAATACAGGATTCGAATTACTGTCCATGTGATGTCTTTTGACATGGTCATGTCTTGTAATATATGGTCCGAGTTGTCTATGGTCAGAGATGGTCTATCGCATTCAGTTGTAAAGAGTACTTTAAGAAAAGGCATGAGTTGTTTAAATGTTTAGTGTCAAAAATTTATCAACCAGATGATTTTTTTTTTTTCTT
Source organism: Megalonaias nervosa (assembly GCA_016617855.1). NCBI lineage: Eukaryota > Metazoa > Mollusca > Bivalvia > Unionida > Unionidae > Megalonaias > Megalonaias nervosa. Next base: position 67,634 of record JAECUM010008137.1, on the reverse strand, counting down.
CAATGAATTTATCTTTATATTTTCCGTACAAACCTCAGTGTGTTCAACCTAAAAATAGCAACCGGATACATTAGTTTACTGTGAAACTAATAATAAGCTAGAATCAAATACTGACAGTTTTATTTCCGGAAATATTTGACTACGAGCCATGCCTAGAAAGACTTCCCTAAATATTAAAATCTCTTTGCGATCAGTTTTTTGTATTTCTATTTAAATTATTCGTAAATTTGTATTGCTTAATTAGGATTGATATACAGCTTTTTGTAGAGTTCTTAAATCGTTACAACTTAGCGAAGTCGTTACAAAATACGTGCATGCACGAGTACTCTTTCTTCCTCGATTTGATTTTTTATACAGCGATATGTCGTCACACAATTATATTAGATAAGATAATTTACTGTCTTTCATTCAACAAAAGGATGACAGTGACAACACATTTTTAAAATATTAAATATGATTTGTTAACATTGAAAACGTGCATGCTCTCTCTCCATCAACAACCATTTATTGATATTTTAATTGTGATGTAATTATTTAAATTAAATCTGATACGCATGGTTTTGAATCGAAGATGCATTCAAAACTCGTTATTATACTTACCCCCAATTTGTATGATGGTACCGTGGAACAATTTTTTGCCCCATTTCATTTCTACTTGTTCCCTTGGTTTCCATTCATGAAGAATACGTAGGTTTTTGTCTGCTCTACCCACAACACTGAGGGAACTGTCCTCAGTAAAATAAATACACGAAAACATATCTAATAAATTTTCAAAGTAAAATTAATGCAACCTAGATGAAACTCACTCTTAAAATGGCGACCGGTGGTCAATTCTCAGCGTCTCACTGGCCATGATGCAATCGTTTACCCTCTGCACATGTATAGATAGAAAGCTCTTCAGGGGGAAATTTTTCGAAAACTTTGTAATTTTAATTAATTAGTCTGCAACAGAGATGTCTCTATCAATATACAATTAAAATAAAAACGTCTCGTTAACAAATGATAAAGTTATTCATATTTACTATAGCAATCATGCAGGTTTTTATTTATTAAATAAACAGCATCATTTAATGTCCCCTCGACCTCTCACTGAAGCTGACCACAGTCTACTGCTATGCAGTAGTCACGTGTGAAACTTGATACTTCAATTTGTTTGTAATTGCGAACTTCTGTATCAGTTTCGTCATTGTTCTGTGTAAGATTACAAGTAGTCAGTGTCTACAATAAAATGGACCATACAGAAAATCAAAAGACCTCTAAAACAAGACGTGGTCCATACGGGAAAAAGAAATTAAACGAAGGCACTGTAGAAATTCCCGATAAAATAAGAAAAGAATACGAAGAGGAACTAATGGCAATTCTACCATGTACCGACAACAAAACTGCAGAAGTCAACACAGAAGAACATGTAAGTTTGCAATTTTTTTTTTTTTAATATAAATTCCGGAAAATTCATGACGGAATATCAAGATTTTACTTGTGTACGTCGATCTAAACTGGTTATATTAGAAGCGAGTCTGAGCAAGCCAGCTGGTGGTTCCAGGAATTTAAAAAAGTTTGCGTGTGTGGTGTTGGAGGGGGGTGGGGTGGATAGATTGTGTGTGTGTGTGTGTGATTTGGATTTTTAACGTAGCTTTAACAATTTTTCAGTCATATCGCTGCGATGTCTGCAGTGTGGCAGTTTAGGATGTCTAGCACTGGGGCATCATGCCGCAGACATGTAGCATCACAGGAGTCTGCAGTTTTATCAATAAAGCACGACGAAATTTCTGACAACATGAAATCACCTTATCAGTATTACAGTTAAACTATAATACCGATAAGGTGATTTCATGTTGTCAGAAATTTCGTCGTGCTTTATTGATAAAACTGCAGACTCCTGTGGTAGCATGATGTCCCACCCAGTCACATTATCCTGACACCAGGCCGACCAGTCCTAACACTAACCTCTTAATGCTGTGCGCCAAGCGAGGCAGCAATTAGTACCATTTTTGTCAGTCTTTGGTATGACTCGACCAGGGCTCGAACCCACGACCTCCCGCATCCGAGGCGGATGCTCTAACCACTAGGCCACCGGAGCGGTCGGGGGCGGGTAGAAAAGTGGGTGCATGCCTTACATTTTTTACCATTTGTGTAAGATAGGGGGTGCACATCACATCCACCTGACTCTCTGGATCCAACAAAATGAAATCTAATTACACATATAACTGCTTACATGAGCAATTTATCAACAGGCATAAACATGATTGTGTATTTAAGGAATATTATAATGTGCATGTATTTTATAAAGGTGTGTTACTTTTCAGTTGACAGTTTCAAAACATGGGCAAATAAAAACCAAGGCTGCTTTAATCTACAAACTTAAAGATCCCCACCACCACCCCATTCTGGAATGTTACTATGAAAGAAAGTTTTTTAAGATTGATCTTAGTTAATGTTTCCTTTTTTTCCTCAGTGCAATCCATGTTGGCAAGCCTTTACATTTTCTTACTCCATTTTTCATTATTAGTTTATTAAGAAAAATCTTTCTATTTTGCAGGCCACAGATGATACAGTGAACAATTCTGAGACAATTACTAAATGTTTCAAATGTGATACAGAAATGGAAAGTATACAAAATGTATCTACAAGCTCACTCACATTTTCTGATAAATATAAGTTTGTTGAAGATGATTTCATATCTTTTACAAATGGCTCAGAAATTTGTGATCCAGAAATAACAGAATTTACATCGATTCAGTTAGAATCAGACTATGAGTTGGAAGAAGAGAATTTTACGCTTTTTGAAGAGGAACCTCAGTTTGCAAGTGATTATTTAGACAGCAGTAGTGATGATGATATAGATTCAAAACCCCTTTATGAAGGATCTTCAGTGACAACAGGAGCATTCATGTTACTTCTAGCTTTATTTACATCTAAACATAACATAACAGGAGATGGAATACAACAACTTTTGAATATAATTTCACTAATATTGCCTGCTAATCATAATTTGAGTCTTAGTTGTCATGCATTCAAAAACTACTTCAAAAACTTGAGGAATCAATTAATAAAGCATTTTTATTGTCCGACTTGTTTAGGTATTGTTGAAAATTCTGAAAAAAAATCATGCACATATACATTATGTAAGAAGGTGTTTACTGAAAAACTGCCTTATTTTATAGAGATACCTGTAATTGACCAGATTCGAAGTAAATTTGCTCAAAGTGGCTTTTATAATAAGTTACAGGGACGATTTTCACGAAAACTTGGAGAAGTTTATGAAGATATTTATGATGGAAGTGTTTATCAAAAGTTGTTTGTTAACAATGGTCCATTGAGTCATCATGAAAATATTTTGTTTGTATTCAACACTGATGGAGCACCTGTCTTCAAAAGCAGCAATACTTCAATATGGCCAATATACATGGTTATCAGTGAATTGCCATACAAACTTAGAATGATGCGTGAAAACATGATTTTAGCAGGATTATGGTTTGGCAAAAATAAACCATCAATGTGTACTTTTTTAAAACCATTCCAACAGAGCATGTCTACTTTTAATGAAGGAGTAGAGGTCTCATCACCTGAGAGAGGCACATTCATATGCAAAGGCTTTCTTGTGGCAGGAACTGCAGATTTACCAGCACGTAGCTTACTTTGTAACTCAGTGCAGTATAATGGTGCATTTGGATGCTGGAAGTGTATTCAAGAAGGCAAGACTGCAAAGGTAGGAAATGGCCACAGTCATGTTTTCCCTTACATTCATGAAGATCCTAAAGGACCTACACAAAACAGTGAAGATGTTGTAAGGGATTCAAAGGAGATAGTTGCCATGAAAAAGCAAGGACAAAAAAAACTGAGCATAAATGGTGTGAAAGTACCTTCATGGCTTCTTCTTTTTCCAACGTTTCACATAATTAATGGCATTGCAATTGACTACATGCATGGTGTTTTACTGGGTGTCCAAAAATTGTTATTGAGACTATGGTTTGCAAAAGATTTTGTTCGTAAACCTTTTAATTTTCGCAATTCAGTTGTAAAGTTGATGAATTATTACAGTATATACATCCTACATCTGAAATAACAAGATTGCCACGATCTATCAGTGATCTAAAATATTGGAAGGCATCAGAATTCAGGTCATTTCTGCTCTACTATGGCGCACCTGTTTTACAAAATGTTTTAGATACTGCACGATTTCAACATTATCTTAAGTTAGTACAAGCCATATATCTACTTCTTAAATTTGGTTCAAGTAAAAATGAAGTTAATAAGGCAGAAAAATTACTTCTCAGTTTTTGTGAAAATTTTTCCTCTTTGTATAATGAGTGTTATATGACTTTAAATATCCATCAACTTGTTCACTTAGCTGACATTGTAAGAAATCTGGGTCCCTTGTATACTCATAGCTGCTTTCCTTTTGAAGATAAAAATGGATTTGTTCTTAAAACAATACGCGCAACACAAAATACTGATTCACAAATAATAACTGGAATTTCTTTTGTTCAAAAATTACCAGAAATCAAAGAAAAATGTATATCAAAGGGATCAATTGAAGAATCAATATGTGATTCTGTTGAAAATCCCAATATGCTAAAAAGAGGGCAGAAGCTAGCTGAAAGTGTATATATTTTAGGTGCTGTTAAAACAAAAAAACTTGACAAAGTAGACTTTCATGCTTTAGTAACATATTTGGATGAAGTGCCTTACACTGATTCCATTCTCTCATTTAGTAGACTAGAACTAAGACAGCAACTGATCTATGGTAATGAATACTTGAGGATGATCAAACGAAATAATTCCACAGTTTTCTACAGAAGTGCTGATAAAGTAGGATTTGGCCATGTACGTTTTTTTAGTGAAATAAATACTGGGACAAAATCTGAAGTTGTAGCATTTGTAAATGAACTGAAATGTACAAATTATAGTGCAGATTCCAGTATTCTTGCAGTAACAAAATTACCTAATAGTGTTAAAGTTATCCCAGTCAGTAACATTGTGTCAGGTTGCATATTCATAGACTTAAACATTGCTGACAAAAAAGCTTATGGCATGTATATTTGCATGTTTCCTAATTTACTGGAATCAGATTAGTCAGTTGTCACTGTTCATTCGATGGGGCGGGGGATAAAGTACATAATTTTGTGTAGTAACAATTACAAAATTGGTTAAGAATGATAAAGTTTTGTAATAACCTGTTTTCTCAATAATGACTTTTGAAAATTTAAATTATGTGTAATAATATGGAATAAAAAAATGTTGCAATATACATGCAATCTTGGGTAAATTTACATGTATGTGTATCATAACAAGCAAGTTGTAATGAAGAATTTTTTTTTCTTGAAAATATTTAAAATATTATACAATCAGTGTAGCTCTGTTGCATTAATTCAACAGTATTATAACAGAATAAACCGATACATTTTTTTCCTCTGTATTTCTTTTTCTTTTAAAATACACTTGCATATGTGATTTTTCTTTTACAATTTGTTTAAAGACTTTGTTTGAAATAAAGTTGCAACTTACAATCTAACTGCAAATATTTCGGAACCCGTGTGATCATTGTACTTCAATGCATAAGCTTGAAACCTTTAAAATTGTAAGTTAAAAGTACGTCTCCCTTCTTTCAGCAAGTTTTCTAAGTTCACATTTCCGTGTCATGAGCAGGATTTCTACACAAGTGGTGGAATCCTGTTCATGGTGAAGTACCAGGAATCCGTGCTTAAATTACGTGTCTTGCTCATGCACAACCGGGTTTATGAATTTTTCTTAAAAATCCACACGGATTCCTTGTCAAAGCCGTGCCATAGCCAGGCGGATTCCTGTTCATGATTTCGTACGGGAATTATATCACATGACCATTATAAGTAATTTATGTAACCACTATCCCATAATAGTCTTTTACATATTTTATAGATATTTCAATTATGAAACTGAATATTAGGAAATTTTTATTATTTGAAACAAAATGAAGACGTGCTGATAATTCTTAAAGCTTTTGTTATATGATTGGGGTGGGGAAACTCTTTTAAAGGGATGTGTGTGAAACATAAATAAGATCTTTTTGATAATGTACCACATGAGAAACTCTTGGACTTTCTGAGGGAATGTGTTGGTTTTTTTTATATATTCGATCTGTGTTTATACTTTCTGTGTATATTGTATGTCCCTTACATATACTATGTATCTAATCCATACAGATATCTTTTAGGTTTTGTCTACAGTAGAGGAGAGGTGGGATGGATCACACTGCTAAGGGCTGTTCCAGTAAAACATACCCCCCCCCCCAGGGGGAAGGCACTTTAAAATTCAACCAACCCACAACAGAAGCAATTTAAAAAAGTTATGATCCACCATCAGATATGTTTTAGTCGAAAAACACTGCCCCCTACAGAAGCATATTTTTTTTTACATAATTTCTGGCTATGGGTTAGTGGGCAGCAGAAGCGATTATAATGTTGGGTTGGGGACAGAAGCGATTTAAATGACAGCTGACTGGAGGTGATCTACTGAATTCTTATAGATCATATAATCTACTGCATATTTTTATTTGTATTCATTCATTATAATCAATCTTTTGTCCTTTTGTTTGTTTGTCTGTCAGCCATGCATGTTTCTGATACTGTGAAATCACAAATTTTCTTGGTGGCTTATTATTTGTAGGGGTCATTGATCAGACCCTTAATACCAACTAATTTAATGCCCATGAATATAGATTTTATAATAGGGATTTCTATTCTAATACAGATATCATGAATTTGTATCCTTACTGAACTGTGTATTTACTAAAGTGATCACTATGTTTTGCTTTTTTTATTTTGTTCTCAAGCATGCAGCTTTTGATTTGAATAATAATTAAATTTTGTATTGCTTTAAATGTATGGTCAGATGTTATGATTCCTTGTTATTGTTTTTCTTTTAATAAATGTTTTGATAAACTTATAATACATGATTTGTCTGAAAAATATATTAATGCTTGTGGAAGTGATGTTGCATATTTTCTGCATACTTTTACATTTCATTTGAGAACATTTATTTCAGTTACTGACATCTTTATTTTTATGCCTTGTTGCAAAACTAATATAAGTTTTAAAAAAAAGAAATATAGCAAGTTAAACATTTTTATATCATAAATTTGATTTTTAAAAATGGATGAAAGTCAAGGAATCATTTTTTCCAGAGTACTCATAAAATCAATGTCATTGCAGTTAACTGTATTGTCAACAACATCATCATCATCACTGATGGCCTAGCAGTAACATTCTGCACTTTCAATCCAGTTGTCACAGGTTCTATCTCCCACTTCTAGTCTTTCATATGAGACTTACACCTATGGTCTGAGGGGCTTTCATGGCAGAATGGTACAAGATGCTTGTCTTGTGATACAGATCTTAGGGGTTTCCATGGCAGAGTGGTACAAGACGCTTGTCATGTGATTACTTGCCTCCAATGTGTATGTGAGAATGTTGCCAGTTACTTGTGGAAAGTCAGTGGTTCTACATTAGTGATGTTTGGTGTCTCAAAAGTACTTGGATTTTCTTCATCAGTAAAACAGGCTGCCATATATAGATTCTCTTGATCTGAAAATGGTGCAAAGGCCACAGTGATCTAACGAAACCTGAGGTCTTGTATCTAAAATGACTTGAGCTGTTGGAGATAAACATCAAAACAACAGAGGTTCCATGTGCCCAAGGTGCTTGCTCTTACAGATCACTTTGCACATCTCACAGAATGAGTTTTTGTCACAGATCAACCAATTTGGGTTGGTGTTCTTTCAGGTTCTTCCTCCACCTAATATATTGGCTGCCGTGTTGAAACATGGCATTAAAACCCCCCAAAAAACAAACCAAACCGAACTAAATCAACCAACAAATCAACAGCAGCAAAGGTACTAGTCCATCATTTTTGCTACAGCTATATAGTTTATAAATTTTGACTCTAGTAATTTTTATAGACCTTTGAATATCATCAATTATGCCTTTCTGATAGTTACCAAAAAAAAATCATCATCAGTTTTACTAATGGATTTTTCATGGTGAGCATACGAGATGGAGAAGTCTTGAGCAATCCTGCATCACATGCTGCCAAAAAGTTTACATTTTAGGTCACTTCAGGTTTCTCTAACAATGTCCATTGTTCCAACCAAAACTGTTATTATGTACTCGAGTTATATTCACCAATATCTGGAGATGTGCGTGTGTAATAAATATTTTTAGCAAAGTGTTTGCATCAATGTTTTTAATGATGTAATTGAACTGAGCAACAACCAGAATCAACAAACCAAGAAATGAAATTATTCACATCTCTGAGGCAGAAGTAGTGTATAATCATAATCTGCCAAACTATTTTTCCATCTTTACATTATCCAAATTTTTTTCCAACCAAACTGATTTAGTGGGCATGATCACATGAATGGACAAAACAGACCAGAACAGATAAAACCAAAAGGTTAAAATCAATTTGATACATCTTTTAAGTAGCTAAAAATCACGTTGGTTTAGTTAACTCTACACCCATTATTGTCTTCCCTTTGATGCAATTTCTTCCTGAACACGAGAAAATAATGTTACACACATCAAAAAGAGGCACACTTCTACTCATTACTGTTGTTATTAAACTCCTCCATTCCAGCCTGTTCTTTTGATCTTGTCCCTCCACATACTGTTTGTATTGTTTATGATATGTATCTAAATTTGTCACTTACTCTTCCTACTACTAAGCTAATTGTTTGTGAATATGTATATCAGTGTGAAATGCAATGGGGAGACTAAATCCAAGATAGAAAACCTCTACAATTTTTGGATGTATTCTGCTTGGATTCCATATTTCTGCACAAAACTCAAGAGTTCAGGACTCCTGTACTAATTCAGTTCCCATTGTAAACCTGTGGAAACACCATGATATTAAAATTCAGTAACTTATAATTTCCGAATGCTCATGATCAAATTTGTATCAGTATAGACACATCTATGACGACAGCTTTTAGAAAACCATAACAGCCGCACCATTTTCTGGATCTAAACAAGTTTGAAATGTGTGCTTTCGATACCACACCAAAGAGTCAGGTCAAGTTATCTCCCCTGCAGTGATGCTGCCAGGATTTCAGGATTTAATCTAAGTTTTGCATGTGTGTGATGATCTCTGATGAGGAGGTGGTGGTAGGAGGAAAAGCCATTGTTCCATATCTCCATAACACTTAAATATCTGTCACTCTTTCTTACTGTTCCACTCTGTTAAGGCTCTACTGATATCAAAATACTCAAAAAGATGTCATCTCTAGTTGTATATCGATTATTACTGTGATATCATTGGGCATGGTCACGTGGTTGTGGGTGGGGTCTTGGGGTGGCAGAAAGACCATAGGCTTACTCCATATTTGACAGCTAATTATGATGTTGTCAAAAGAATTAATACTTTACTAATACAATTCTATTGGACTCGGATTATATACTTGATTTATAGTCAATGAACAGGTTCTAAAACTGATGCATTTATTTTGGAGCCAATTGTTCCTCCATCGCATTCAAGATTTTAATACACCAAAGGTGAAGATAGTCCAGTTGCATCCTAAATGACTATCATGTTGACTTCAAATGTTATTGAATGTGAGACTTGAATGCCGAACTCATAGCTTCAGTGATTTTTGGGTTAAAAAATATATTACTTCTCAACAACTCAATTTGGTGCAGATTACATTGTATTTTAATGATACTGTGAGAGTTCTTGATATGTAAAAACTGCACAAGAAACGAACAACAACAGATCAGGATATTAATATCACTGGGAAAATACTGATAGGAATATGCAGAAATAATGATATTATTTAAATGGAATGTGTGGTGATAATACAAGTGCTGGTTCTACAACTTTGCGAAATACATTTTTTACAACTAATCTGTTGTTCCTAACAACACTCTGTAATATGGCAATAATTTCTGCACACATGAAGCTGACCCACTTAGTCCCTTGTTAATTAATAGTTCTAGATTTTACAAGACAACTAAGCACATTTTTTTATCTGTTGGCAATAATACATGATCACAAATATTGAGATCAAGATATTCATTGCAACTAGAATATTTTAGATGACGCAGTGTGAAATGTGCAATAATTGCAAACAATCGTTACCCTCACCCGTGGTAAAATGTTGAAGATATTTTTGTCTTAATCTTTGGCAAAATTAAAGCTGCCATACATAACCTCATATCAATTTTGACGTAAAATTTATAAAGAAATCTACTGTAAAAAGAATTATTTAAAATGACGTTGTGGGAAACGTGCAATATTAACAAAATATTGTTGTGTGTATTCCTATACTTCGTCTTTGCCTAATTCTAGAAATATTTGTAAAAATACCTACTTTGCCGATTTGCTAGTTAGGTTCGAACGCAATATAATGACTGCTATAGTTGAAATTGAAAGTATTAGTAAAGTTTGCATTGTGTCACTAACAAACAGAATATTAAAGGAATAAATGTGCCACGGTTAGATTAACGAGATCTCTCCATACGAGGCCATTTGTTTTGATCACGTGACAATATGGCATTGGCGTTCACCTGACTTAGTATGGCATTGGGTCACAATTAGTACTTCCAGTTCAGTACCCATGAATGTAGTTCTAGTCTATTTTTAGAACATTTTTTCCTCTCTCATTTTGGTGGTAATAGAAGAGTTTTATTGGTGCATTTTTGGTAGGGATTTAAAGGTAATTGTTTATTCTTGAGAATATGAGCTTATGGTGTGGTTGTCTGTGTGTATTTCGGCGACAGTGCACAGTGAGTAATAAGGCCTTGATGATGATCCGGAAGTGAAATCTGTGTTCTTTTGCATGTTGCTATGTTTACAATCCAGCCTCTCAAAAAAATGCCGTTGAACCCTTGACAAGAACTTCACCGTGAAGTCATCTTTGAAGGTACTTTTGATTAACATATGATTTGTATTGATTGTCACACAGTGGAAAGTTCAGTACTGAGAAACAAATGTAGAGAACATATAGTAAAATTAATTGTGTTCTATGGCCTGTCAGGGCAGTATTGACTAAACTTTAAATTGCTATAAAATTTTTATTATTATCTATAGACGCCATGAAATTTTCACACCTTGTGTATATTGACTGTAATAATTAGAAAATATAATTAAAATTTTAAAAAATTAATTTAAAAAATTTTAATTAATTTTTTAAAAAATTAAAAATGAATTTTTTGGCCAAAAATTCACAGAAATGGTATCTGTTGGAGTTGATATTCATTATTATTAGCAGCAATGTATTCCTATACCATATACAAGCTGCAATGGAGGAGTTTTTCAAAGCCTGTCAGCGAAAATATCTTTAAATTCAGTGCCAGCACACAGTAGTGACTGTAGAGTACGGATGGATGGATGGGTGGATGGAAGGATGGATGGATGTGTTGAGTAAGAAGAAGAAAAGAAAGAAAGTGGTCTTTATTTTAGTAGACCATGCTGGTATGACAGTGCTGTCAGAAATACATTCCTTCCTTCATTCCTTCCTTCCTTCCTTCCTTCCTTCCTTCCTTCATTCATTCATTCATTCATTCTTTCAGCTAGTAAGTCATTTCATGTTATTTGATTTTAGAATTTATTTATTTTGGTTTTTAATTTCTTTATTTGTGTCTTCATATTTCAAAGAAAAACTGTTTCGACCTCTCCATAGGTCTCATCAGGTGGTAGTAAGTAACACAACTGCTTATAACATGCGTCGTGTTACCTACGATTTCCCCACTACAGTTTTCCCTTCTGTACCATGTGTTCTTTGTGGTGTCTTTGAGCACTGTCATTTTGCACATGGAATTAAGATAATCTTTTCTATCTGCAGTGTCCATTGGCTCCTGATAAACCTGTGCATAGGAGTGATCGCCCTTGGTGTCTAGCAGTCCTTTGAAGTAGTCAGACTTCCTATTGCCTTGCTGAGTCCTGTACCTCAGATGGGCCTGTATCATATTTCCTCGTCTTGCTAGAATACGTTGCCTGGTTTGTGGACGCTTTTGATACAACTGATGGTAAGTGCAGTCTTTATCCATTGCCTCCAGTGATCTCAGAGTCCGTGTTGAAAGTTTCCCTCCCAAGTGTGTCACTTTTGTTTTCAGTGATGATCCCAGGCTGTTATTGAGTCTGTGTATTGTTGAATGCACTCTTGCCTCAAAGTTTCTGTAATAGTTCACATTTTTAGGTAATGAAACACTGATTGATCTGTTCACAGCCTCACATTTCTGTGTGTTCGTGTTCAGTCGCAGTCTTTCTACAACATCGCAGGAGAGTTTCATTTTCAGAACTTCTAGCAGGATATTCTTATCATTTTCTGTCATGTTCAGATGAGTCACTTGATGAGGGCCCAGGTATGCTGATCGCATCCACCAGCTGTTAGTACATCCTCCCCCACAGACCTTTGAATAATACCGGCATTTTGAGCAGTTCCCTGAATAACAGCGCAGAGTGGCATCCAGTACTTGGGGAAGTTGACGTTTAATTTTTGTAACATCACCATTATTGTCCTCCATCAGTTGCTTGAAGATCAAACTGCAGCATGCTTTAATGTCTTGGCTGAAAATTTTCTGTTTGAGCCTTTTTCCTTCTCTTGTTCTTATTCCTGGAAACATGTTTTCACTAAATGTTGCAGAATTACACCATTTGAACTGTAAACGACCCAAATGGACGGGGTCTGACAGTCATTCTACTTTCCACATTGGATGCAGAATGTTGTAAGCATCTTGGAAGCCAGCAGCAGCCTTTGCATCTCCATCTGTTGTTGCATGTCTAATGAGAATCTCTTGCAGCACAAACTTTTTTCCCATTTCTCTTGCCATTTCATACTCAGAATGTGGTGCAGCTGGTGACAGATTTGCTGTGCAGTCAACATGGCCTCCTGGACGTTACACATCAGAACCTTTCCCCTTTAGCCATGCTCCAGTCCAACACAGCTTGTTTTCTACTGTAGTCCCCACAATGTATTGCTTCTCTGTAAGAGTTTTGCAGGCAATTCCAACAGTCTGCGATGAACTCTGACCAGGTTTCTTTTCATGTCCAAATCTAATGGCATTGTATCTTGCATCAAAAGCAACATTTATTTGCTCCGGATGCTGAACACCATGCATGACATTAACCTGTCTGACTAGTTTCAGCTTGTCTATCATGTCCATTTCATTGAGCTCCACAGTTGCTTTGCCTACAGCATTGGAGACCCTTTGCATAGATGTTCTGCTAGGTGGCAGAATGTCAGTGGCTGCAAGCAAGTATCTAGCCCTGGTGTTGACCATTGGTGTATCTTGTCGTCCGGCTTGAAACATCATATTTACAGCAGCAGGATTTGGCCCAGGTTTATTTGTTTTTATCTCCTCATACAACTTATACTCTGGTGACTTAAAGCTGCAGTTTTTACACATCATAGTATGCTTCCAAGCAAGTCCCCATTTTCTTTCATTAGCAATTGGGAACTCTGGTCTCTCACATATGTTGACTTGGTTACCATGGTGATGAATGATATCATTCCACATCTCAACATTTTTTTCATGCAGATGATACATGTCCCATCATGCTTATTCAATTCTGTCTCTTTCAGGTCCAGTTTTGCTTTGGATGATGGTCGTAGAATTTTTGCAGACCCAGGTGTGCCATTACAGTCTGGTGCCTGAACTGACTGGAGACCCCCATTTGTCAGCTTTGTCACTGCTATGAGAGAGAACTTGTCTGCATCCATTCTTCTGGTCACTGGAACAGATGCAGCACTGGAGCTTGGTAGAGTATCATCAGTCAGATATCTGACTCCTTTGTTACGTGGAATATATCCAGGTTTAAAAAAGTTGTCTTCCTCTTCTTGTACCCTTTCATGGTTTCTGTTACAATAACTGCATGTAAAATATAAGAAGTATCCTCTCCATCTTACTTATATACCTAGGAAAATGCATGCTAGCTTGGTTTCAGAGAACTACACCAACTCTTCAATACTAGTGGAAGCCAAACATATGAGGGCTCCTCCCCTTCATGGGTGGAAATGATGTCATGGATTTGGTTATTACCCCTAGCTTGCGTATTTAGATGCTACCAGATTTCAGGTGTTACCTTTGATTGACAGGCCCTGGTTTAATTACTTCACACCTGATAAGGAAAAACATTGATGTTCATGATAAAGGAATGGAGAGACTTTGAAGATATTTTTGTCTTAATCTTTGGCAAAATTAAAGCTGCCATACATAACCTCATATCAATTTTGACGTAAAATTTATAAAGAAATCTACTGTAAAAAGAATTATTTAAAATGACGTTGTGGGAAACGTGCAATATTAACAAAATATTGTTGTGTGTATTAGGATACTTCGTCTTTGCCTAATTCTAGAAATATTTGTAAAAATACCTACTTTGCCGATTTAAACTTTAAGTTCGAACGCAATATAATGACTGCTATAGTTGAAATTGAAAGTATTAGTAAAGTTTGCATTGTGTCACTAACAAACAGAATATTAAAGGAATAAATGAAATTCCTTTAGATTAACGAGATCTCTCCATAGAGGCCATTTGTTTTGATCACGTGACAATATGGCATTGGCGTTCACCTGACTTAGTATGGCATTGGGTCACAATTAGTACTTCCAGTTCAGTACCCATGAATGTAGTTCTAGTCTATTTTTAGAACATTTTTTCCTCTCTCATTTTGGTGGTGATAGAAGAGTTTTATTGGTGCATTTTTGGTAGGGATTTAAAGGTAATTGTTTATTCTTGAGAATATGAGCTTATGGTGTGGTTGTCTGTGTGTATTTCGGCGACAGTGCACAGTGAGTAATAAGGCCTTGGTGATGATCCGGAAGTGAAATCTGTGTTCCATTGCATGGTGTTTTGTTTACAATTCAGCCTCTCAAAAAATGCAGGTCAACCCTTGACAAGAACTTCACCGTAAAGTCATCTTTGAAGGTATTTTAGATTAACATATGATTTGTATTGATTGTCACACAGTGGAAAGTTCAGTACTGAGAAACAAATGTAGAGAATATATAGTAAAATTAATTGTGTTCTATGGCTGTATAGCGGAGTGCAACACAGGGAGCATACTAAGCAGGGAACCAGACTAGCTATTTTAACGTATACACATCAAACGCAGCAAGACCGCTACTGGCAGAACGGATTACATCGCGACACGCACTTTTAAAGTTAAAAGTTGAATAAAAATTGCATACTGCGCAAAGCACGTTTTATAACCGCGATGTTGACGTAATTTGCGAAATGTGTATCACTGCTTTAAAAGTACACGAATTCGTACAAATTTGGTGCACTTGCGTGTACTGGCATAATTTCTGACCCAGTGTTTTATTCACGTGAATTTGACCGCTAGGAGTGGGGTTAGATGCGATTTTCAATATATATTCTTGTTTTTCTGACAATCCCATTAGCGATTTCTCATTTTGTTGACACAACCCACAACAGAAGTGATTTTCCTAACCAACCTTCCACTGTCAGAATCAGAAGAGTTCGAAACACATCCACCTACAGAAGTTTTTTTGAAGTGCCGTCCTGGGGGGGGGGGGGAATATATGTTTTACTGGAACAGCCCTAAGCAATATCTTTAATTATTACCAGTACTGGTTTATGCTAATTGTCATCATCATTATCACTGCCCTTACACTTCTCTTTGGTAAGTATTTTCTAGAACTGTGTATTGCCACTTTTTTGCAATGTGATCTGTATCACAACACATTCATCCCAGCATGATACATGTTTCAGTACAGTGATTCATTATGATTTATATCACAATACAGTGATCCCACTATGATACACATAACAATAGTGATCCCAAATTGATATACATCACAGTAGCGATCATACTTATATTGGGATATATATCATATCAGGATCAGTGTTTTATTATGGATGTATTAGGATCACTGTGTAGTAATACATTCTGTATCAGGATCATTGTACTGTGATGCATGTCATATTCAAGAACCAATAAGAAGTTTTCTTTTCATACATTCTCTAAAGTTTGTCCACAGAGGCATGCAGTATATTGTTCAGCTGTAAGATTTGAATAATCTAATTGTGACATTCAGAGTATCATGTGCTGAAAAATGGCATTAATCCCACAATATAAGAAGAACATCTTAACATAATTTCTTTGTCAGCCAGAGTAGCTATGATAAACAAGTGCTCCACCATTTATCTTCTCTCTTGGAAGGAAAGAATACTTTTATTTGGAAGAGTTTATATCCCTTAAGGTTTCAGCAGATTAAAATCTTTGTTTTTACAAGTAATGGATTATTGCAACAAATGAATCAACCATAAGAATTCTCTCCGATGAGTTAAAATAGTAATGAAATCAGTCAGGGACCAGGGGTGATTAGACCAACCCAGCAGGGAATGTTTCCACATCTATTCGGCCATCATCGTCCATAAGTTTATATTCCATCAGGAGGTGAAGGCAAGCCTCTGTGGGAAACCAATCAATGAGATCCCAAAACCACTGAGAACCCAATGAGTTTATATGAGAGTGCATCAATACTCCTGTCCAGCTCTTCTACACATACAGTTGATAGAAGAAATGAGATCACAAACAAAAAACACTATTTATCATCAAGATAGAGAACATTTATGTTTAATCAGCACTGTGTAGCCAGTCTTGTGCTGGCATGCAGTTGAATGTTGTACAAACAAACAAACATATACTGTATATACTCTCATGCAAATGAAATCCAACTACAGACAACATTGATCCTGATCCACCAGCACATTTTGTGACAGCAGATCCAGGTCTTTTGCAGTTTACTTTTGGACTTGACTTATAAGCAAATATATATAAGCAAATATATATGGTGTACATGACAAGTCTACCAATTCTGCATTTTGACCAACCTACTGAGAGACATTCAGTTGTATAGATCTAATTCTTTGAGATTTAAGACATTACTACATTACTACCATATCCCATGTTTATGTTATTACATTGTACATAGTACAGCAGAGTGCATTAACTAAATATATTTTTTTATTACATCAGAAGGTTAGATTTTAATGGGAGGGATATAATTGTCCCTGTGATTCCAAATTGTTACATATTTTCATTGGTAATCAGCCATACAATTTATCTTTTGACTTGCAAGTTAGCAAACAGTGTGACCTGGTTATAACTTTTTTGTGGGCTGTGAGTTTAGGGGAGTGGAGATGGTGAAGGAGGGTCCATTTAAAAGTTTTGCAGTCATATATGAGGGATGTACAGGATATACACTAAATCATGTCTTGAGAGACCACAGCTATGGGACCAACTGTTGTGAGAGATTGGGTTCTCCATGCAAAGAGTTATTAAATATATACTGCTATGACCTGTTATGAGAGACCACCTGTCTTGATAGATCATTATTTTTTGGCAGAAGGTATGGTCTTTCAGGACAGTTTGTACTACACAAGCAAGATAGTATTCTTCCAAACATTTATCATTGCCTTGTATCATATGGCAATCACCTCTTTTTTCTGTCAGTCCACTCATTCACAATTCTTGTAACCACCATGGCTCTTAAACCCTTACAACTGATTGGATAGCCATTTGATATGGGGACCCCAAGTGACCGAGTGGTCTAAAGCACTCACCGTTCCTGATCACTGCTGTCCCACCTCTGTCTGCATGTGTTAGAGTCTCAGGCTTGGCTAATGTAGGTATGTGAGAAAGCTTGCCAGTAGCTTCTCGTGGGTCCGTGGTTCTTCCCAGGGTTTTCCAGGGTTCTTCCTCCACCAGTTATACTGACCGCCATGTATAGCCTATCTTGTGCTGAAAAATGGTGTTAAATCCTACAACAACAACAACCATTTGGTATGTGAGTTGCTTATTTTTCTTAGATGTGCCTTTTCAAGTTTTTTTTGGTGGGGGTGTTTTGGTCTAAAATTTTATTAAGTTGTTTTCCTTTTTCCACCAATTTTAAAACTCCACTACAGTGGATTCTTGTTACCAGCATAGCTCATGAACCATTCAGCAATTTTGATGCAATTTGGTACAAGTTTTTTGATAGAGTTTATGTGCCTCTTTATGGGTTTAGTCTCAGTTACTCCATTGTAGACCATGTTTTGCCACTTGATGAGCAAATTATTATATTCCCATGGAATCTCTGAATGTTGCTTGCAGTCAGCTCAGTTCTATAACCTTTTATATTTTCTGGTGGATTTGAGGACATGATCCCTTAAGCCCAGATGTGCCTTTTCTGCAACATTTTGGACAGTTATGGTCCTTGTCAGTCAAGATATGGGATATAGGTTGTAATGAGCATAGCTCAAAAAACATTCAGATTTTTGTGATGCAGTTTGATGTAACTATCAATTTTTGACCTAGATATGCATTTTGGAGGTTTAGTAGTTGTCTACCCCATTATGAACAGAGTTATGGCCCTTGTCAATCAATTCGCCTGATTACATGGGATGTTACTTGTATTGAGGATTTTAAGAGCTGAATTTCAAGTCTTGCATATTATCATTTAGAGGAGTCTTGGGTACTAATAGTTCATCCCCATAAAGTTGGGAGGGAATAAGGCATTTTGCCCATGTGTTCATTTTGTTGTTTCCTACGCCATCCATGACTTGTTTCTTATGCCATCCATGTCTTGGACCCTTATTCACTGATACATGAAAATTTATATGTGGATGCATCATGTGAAGACCAACTCAGCTATACCAAATCAAGGTAACTGTGACTGAATTTTCATGCTTGAGTGACTTCCGTATTTCAACCATTCATTAATCAAATCCTCAATATCTTGAACTACTTTCATGAAAACTGGTTTATAGCTGCATCTTAATAAGAGTAACTCAGCCATGCCAAAATTAAGTTGATAAAATCAAATTTTATTCTTGAATGATTTCAGTATTTTCGCCTTCTATTCGTTACACCCTCTACCAGTATATCATGGACCTTATTTCACCTGCACTCGGCAATATTGGTATATGACTGCAGTTCAGGGAGATTATCTAATGCCATACCAAAACTTGGTGTATGTGACCCATTTTCACCTCTGAGTGACTAGAGTATTATCAGCTATCTGTTATGGTCACAGTATCTTGGACCCAATTTTAATGACACTCATGAAAGTTGGTATGTGGATGCATATCAGGGTAAGGAATCCCATCATATCAAAACTATGTTACTTGGACATAATTTTCACACTTAAGGGACTTTTGTATTTTCAGGGTTTAGTTATTTACATATTTAATATCTTGGACTCTATTCACTTATACTCATGAAAACTGATATGTACATGCATCTCGATAGTAACTCTGCTATAGCAGAACTAGGTCACAATTGACCTGTTTTTAGGCTCTAGTGATATTTTGTATTTTCTGTTATATTTTTTGTTTGTCACATCCTCTGTGTTTTAAACCCTAATACACATTTAATCAAATTTTGTTTCAATGCATAGTGTTGAAATTTCACATACTGATGCATCTTAACGACTCATGTACTGCAGTAATATTTCCTTCCTCCACAAAGTGGCTTAGTCAGTAGCTTAAACTCTAACCAGTGAGCAACAGCATTTTTATGTAGATGAGCCTATGTCAGCTTTCATGACCTCTCTTTGCAGGGCTCATAACTCCAACTACCCAGGCATCAATCCTACATATTACTCTTTATATTGTAGCTGCTGTAGAAGTGCCCCTGTTGATGAGGGGATTCATGTTTAGAATTAAACACCTTGCTATGCCATACCTTGCCATTGATATGGGCATATAGAATGACCCGTACCTGTTTGTCCAGCCATCACAGTTTGGTTAAGGTTTGCATTTAGGTCATTTCAGACTCTGTGGGGGCACTGATCTTCCATGTATACAGTTTTAGTTTTTATCTTTTCTTGTATGTTTCCTCCTCTAGCTTGACTGATTTGACATATTCAACTTTTCTTTTGACAGGTTACCACAAAGTTTATGGTCCTCAGTACACAGCGACAGCCAACAACAGTGGCTTTATGTCACCTGCAGGGGCAGCTACCATCCAATATGCATCAGGTAATAGCAATGGAAGAGACAACTCAGATTTGTTGTTATTGTTGTTCTATACTGATTTTCAGTTCCTTTGGCTTCCTATCTCTCTTTTCTGTTCAGGCCAGCTGAGTTGTACAGGAGTTATAACCATCCTGAATGTAACAGTGAAGTGTGTAACTAGCCCCTCTTACTAGCTCAAAATAAGGTAAATAAAAGGGGCCATGCATTTCAATGGCTGTCATTTCTATAAATAGTCTCTGTACTGTCACATACTTTAAAATTGAATCATAAAATGTCAGTGAGACCATAATCGCCATACTTGAAAGAGCATGTGTGACCCACACACTCTCTGTGACAGAAATCTTTTTTACAGAATAAATTAAAGACTTCTTTGATGTTCAGGGCATTATTTCTAAAGTTTCTTTTGAAATGTTTAGTAAACATGAGCTGGCTCAATAAACTGCATTTACCAAACTTTTCTGCATTTATAAATACATGTTTGGGTGAATATGTATAGAATTTAATTGAAATTCAGATCTTAGTTCAGTTAAGGTGTCTTGGGAGTCATGGCTTTTGGTTTTCTCTTTATTATAATGAAACCGTTTCGGTTCATTCAGTCATAATTGTTAATGTAGGAAAGAGAAATTCCTATGTTAAAGTAACCACCATTTGATTTTCATCTTGTAGTATAGAATCATCATTTTTTATGCTTAGATAGTTCAATGTTTTAAACATTTACAGACTCGCAATATTATATTTGGTACAGACCCACAAATTGAAATAGTAGAGATAGAGTGATAAGCAACTGTCCTACATAGAGTTTGAGATGACTTTTTTAGAAATTTTGAAGTTCACTGACTTTATTTGCATAGATCTTTAAAATATCATGTATAATGTTGTGGCAGGGAACTTAATGATTTTCATTCTTATTGTTCTTTCTGATAATAAGCCATTTTCGTTTTTTCAAGCTGAAAACAGAATTCTGTAATTGAAAATTTTATTTTGGTTGCACATAAGCAGACTGTGCATTAAGTGAAAATCATTTTCATCTATGAGTTTTTAGTTCACCTGACCATAAGGCCAAGATAGATGCATCCACTGTTGGTCATCCATCATGCATAGCGCTTCATCTGTCAACAATGGCTATTTTCAGCTTATTTAAAAAAAACAATGGACAAACTTCATTCAAACTTTGCATAGTTCCCATGCTACCACAAAACTGGAAGAAAGAAAAGGTTTGTTCCCAATGGGGAAAGAAAAGCTTATATTCCGCAGTTATTTCCGCAGTTATCCTTGAGACATGTAAATTTTATGAAAATATATTGTGTGATACATTTTCGCATATTATTTGCTAGTTTGCACAGGAAACAGTGTTAAGCATTATCATCAATAGTAACCATTGACAACCCCACCTCAACCTTTGCACTGAATTTTACTTTAAGACCTTGCTAAATACATAGAAATCTACCAACTGTTGAGGTAATTTTGAGTGCAAAATCCCCTGTTCTAGGTGTCCTTGAAAATGACTGCATTAAATATACAGTCCATAGTTGGATTACATTGAAAGTATATGTAAGGGCACCAACCATACATAAGCAGGGCTCAGAAAAAAAACACTCGTCCTGATTACAAAAATCAACTGTGGCAAGGAAAACTTTGTCACTTACTCATCCTTGAGCTGAGTAGATGCAGATTCACACCTTGAGAATATCTGTGTGTACATTTTCTACCCTTAGCAGGCTTTAGAAACTCAACAGTGCTTAAAATATAGTGTCATCAGTTATTGATTAGTTTTGCCAGTCCAGAATACATTTCAGAGGAAGCCAACTTTGCTTTTCACACAGGTACCCAATGCCAACATGATGCTTAAATTGGTTCAGATCTGTATCATGACTTCAAATTATGGGTTTCTCCCCCCCCCCCTGCAAACATTCAGAAATATCCTCCCAATCCTCCAAATTATACCTCTGGTTCAAATCATATGTTCAGAGTGAAAACAGCAGGTTAAAACCCTTCTAGTATCAAGCTTGCATTGGGTGCTAGTGTTCTTTTTGATAAGAGCTAGGTAGGGTTGTGATAAGTGTATTGTGCTGAGTAAAGTTATGACACAGACAAGTATCAGTTGCAACTCACTTGTCCTAAAGATAAATGCATAGGAAAACAAATTCTCTGTGACATGCATAAGTGGATTTTTTTACAAATCTGTTCTTTTTTACATAAAGATATTTAATGTTTCTATGGGCTTCTTGGCAAAATTTAAAACTTTATTTCAAAAACTTTTCGTCATATGAACTTACTATGGATAGTTAAGCAGAGTAAAGTTTGCACTTGTATTCTGTAAATTAAATTTATATGAATTTCACTACTTATATTTGTTTCTAGCGATACATATCTTGGTTTAGTACATGGCCATATGTCTTAATTCAGATGTTATGAGAGAGCCTCAAAATGAAAACAGCTTTTGATTTTGAAAATGCTCATTTTCTAAGCCAAAATATTTATTAATTCTGTTCAGTAATGGTCATAATTGAACCATGAAAAAAATTAATTTCATGAAGGATGAAACCTGGAAATCCGTGTTTCACAAAGTGGAGGAACCCTGCCCCTGTTTGCAGAGAGTGTTGTGGCATGAAGACCTTTCGTATGTTTTCAAGTAATACCAACCTGTATCAAATATTGCCACAATTACCAACAATAAAAAAGCTTGAAATGAAGACCATTGAACAGAATTAGACAAAATTATGTCTGAAAGCATCTTGGCATGAAAGCCTTTAATTTTTTATTCTTCAAATGATACCATGCCTCCATCAGATATGGTTGCTTTTTCTAAAAATAGAAGTTAATAGAAATTGACACAAAGTATTCTGGCATGAAGGCTTTTCAGATTTGTTCAAGTCATGCTGACCTCCATCAAATATAGCCACCATTACTGAAGATAGAAAACTTTTAAATGATTACTTCATAAAATCTTCTGAACAGAATTGGATGAAATTTGACAGAAAGTATCCTGACAAAGGCCTTTCAGTTTTCTACCAATGATGACAATCAGCCATCAAATATGACTGCTGTTATTAAAAACAGGAAAACCATGTAATGACTTATTCAAAGCTGAACAGTATTTTAACAGACTTTGACAGAAAGCGTCCTGGCAGTAAAGGCTTTACATTTTTTTTCACAAATGATGCTGATGCATTATCAGATACAGCAAATTTTTAAAACAAGTTCTTCTGAAAAAGCGCAAAACAGAATTTGACCAAGTTTGGCAGAAAGCATCCTGGCATGACTGCCTTCTAAACTGATTGCAGTGCTCCTTCAGATCTGAGCTGCTGTTTCTAAAAACAGAAAAACATTCTAATGACATTTTCTCCAAAGCTGCTGAATAGAACTTGGCCAGATTTGACAGGAAGCTTTCTTGCATTAAGTCCATCAGTTTTATTAAAACAGTGCCAGTCCGTCATCTGTTATGGTCACTGTTACTAAAAGCATATAAACTTTAAATTACTACCTTTCAAAAACTGCTGATCTGTATTTGAGGTTTGTGGATAGCATGATGGCATGAAGGCCTTAAATTTTTTTATGAGCGATGCTGATCTTCAATCAGTTACCACCAAGATACAAAGTTAATGACTTCGCAAAACCCCGTAAACAGAATTTTAGCAAATCTGACAGAAAGAATCTTTGCATGAAGACCTTTGAAGTTTATTCAAAATAATACCAATCCACTGTTGATTTTGGTTGTTGTTACTAAAACTAGGCTTTTAAATGACTTCTTCAGACCTGGTCAACAGAAGTTAACTAAATTTCACATATAGCATTCTGGTCTTTCATGCTTGCACATATGATGCTGATCTGTTATCCAAAAATCTAATATGGATCCCTTACTAAAAATAAAAGGAAAACATCATACTAATCCAAATTTCTTTGTCAACTACCCTTCCATTTGGCTTTAAGGCAGATGTTGGTGAGTTCAGTGATCTTTAGGCTCACTTTGGCCTCTTGTGTTTTTGGGGGGGGGGTGGCAGCATTATATCCACATTTCTATCTCTATGTCACACTTTCATTTCTGCTCTTTAACTTTAAAGACAGTTGAGATTAAGAAATTAAAATATTTATGCATAATGATTCAGAGGTGTGTTATATACCACATTGGGGCCATATCTTCAAGGTCAAGGTCACAGTTCAATATTTTCATTGTTCTATCACCGAATCACTTTCATTTGATAACTTTAAAGCTTTAAAGCTATTTGAGATTAAGGTATGAAACTTCATGTACTTGTAGATGATCAATATAGTAGGTGTGTTGCATACCATGTTGGAAGTCATGTCTTCAAGGTCAAGGTCACAATTCAATATTTCCATCAGCCTTTCCCTTCTACGCTAAAACTTTACGTTAGTTTGAGATTAAGGAATGAAACTGGTAAGGAAGAAGGTTATCAGTTTGGTGTCAAAGGTCAAAGTTACTGTGACTAAAGAGGAAAAGTGGTTTCTATACAAAAATATTAGTTATATGCCATAGACCTGTACCAGAGTTTGTGGTTATCTTGTACATTTGAAAAGGAAGAATGATGATTTCAGGGTCATGGGTTATTGTGAGTGAAAGAAGCAAAAAAGTTTCCACACAATAATGTAAGTGCTACATCACATACTTTGTGGTTAGCTTGTACTTGTGACTTTGGGGTCAAAAGGTGAATGATAACCGATAGAACAATGATTTCTGCACAGTAAAATTAGTTCTTTATCACAAAACTGGACCAGACTTTGAGGATTACTTGTATTTAGTGTAAGCAAAAAGTGTATCAATTTGGGGGTCAGAATGTGAAAGGTCAAGGTAACTGTGACTAAATGAAAAGAACATGACTTCTACACAAACATGTCAGTTTTTGACCATATACCTGCACAAAACTTTGTGAATAACTTGCAGTTTGATTAGAAGGAAGCATATTAATTTTGGGGTCAAAAAGTCAAGGTCACTGACTTTTGAAGAAAAATGTCCTTTTGCATAATAAATTTAGTTCCAAACTAAAGTTTGTGGCGGGATTGCATTTACATCGTGGAAGAGGCGTATTAATTTTGTGGTCCTATTTTGTGATTTGGAAATGATGACAGTAGATGTGGGTTTTTTTTGTCCAAAACATTCAATGATTTAAGTTCCATGAAATTTTCAAATCAGATGCTTTTCCATTGGTCTATTAGAAAAAAAGCAGGAGGTGCAAGCTTAAATCTTATACCACAAAGAACGCAGAGAAATCAGTTTAAATGTGAAACTGCTAGATTCAAAACCATTCTTTTAATGTACAGTGAATCAACATTTTTGTGGCTGTCAATTTTAGTGGTTATGCAAAAATTAAGACTTTCATTCATACTTCAGTTCATGGCTTGAGCAGGGGTTGTATTACTTTCATAGACAATAAATTCATGGCTTGGGACAGGAGTTGTATTACTTTCATAGACAATAAATTCATGGCTTGGGACAGGGGTTGTATTACTTTCATGACCAATAAATTAATGGCTTGGGACAGGGTTTGTATTACTCTTTCATAGGCAGTAAATTCATGGCTTGGGACAGGGGTTGTGTTATTTTCATAGCTAGTAAATTCATGGCTTGGGACAGGGGTTGTATTACTTTCATAGCTAGTAAATTCATGGCTTGGGACGGGTTGTATTGCTTTCATAGCTGGTAAATTCATGGCTTGGGAGAAGGGTCGTATTACTTTCATAGACAGTAAATTCATGGCTGAGGACATGGATTGTATTCCTTTCATAGACAGTAAATTCATGGCTTGGGACAGGGGTTGTATTACTTTCATGGACAGTAAATTCATGGCTTGGGACGGGTTGTATTACTATAGACAGTAAATATATGGCTTTGGACAGGGGTTGTATTATTTCCACAGTAAATTCATGGCTTGGGACAGAGGTTGTATTACTTTCATAGGCAGTAAATTCATGGCTTGGGACAGGGGTTGTATTACTTTCATAGACCCCTTGGGGAACAAATCATGCTATGGTTCCAATGATTCATTTTATCCAATACACAAATTTCCTTGTTTTATATTAAAAATAAATGTTTATCAAATCATCACATTTATGTATTTTATCCATAATTTCAGTTGATAAATATTTAGGTAAACATAGTGTTAGCATGCAAGCAAATTTCTGCTGATCTATATTTATTGAGATCAACATATGGGGCATCTTCGCAATCCAAGGTTCCGACATGATAACCTGTCTACACCTTGGCATCTCGTGCAGATATTTCTGTGCTTCAGGTCTGTGAATTTCATTGGATGTGGCTACAAGACACCGCATCCAATCAAAATTAAGTTGTTCAGATTTGAACACTGTTCCTACATGATCGAGACAAGAGGAGCATACTTATTGAATGGTCTGATAAATAAGCAATTTTCCACTGCTGGTCCATGTTTGCAGAAATTCCTTTCACTCAAATACACCTGTTATGGCTTCCCTCTGGTGCATAGCCATTCTATCGATGTTAAACTACGAAGTATCCTTTTAAGGTCAATTGTCTCTACCATTTTCGGCTGATCTACAGTGCACCATGCTGTTGGTTAGTTGGCATTTCATACTAAGGGAGGCAACTCATGAAATCCAATAGCTGTCACTTGGACAGAGCACCAGTATATCTATTCAATCTACTTAGGTGTAGATAGGGTTGTCATATCGGAACCTCGGCTAACGAAGATGGATATGGAGTGGTTTATGCAGAATCTTTTGATGGATTTCAGTTGAATTGATTCTCTGAGGGGTATAGCAAATTGATCCATGGATTTAGCCATGAAGGAAATTTCTAGAACTTGAAAGTTCATTAACAACTGCAATTCTTACTGAAATGTAAACAGAAATGTTGTCTGATCTGGATGAGACAGTAGAAGAGGATCAGATGGTCTGAACACAAACCAAAAATAAAAGTACAAAAATCAATCATTATTTACAGGTATCAGTAGTACAGGTCAGCCTTGAAATAAATGATAAAATATGTTTTAATTGAAAGTTACCTCCAATTATTTTGTCTTGATCATTTCAGGTACCACTCCACCATCTTATATACCTTACAGTCCATACAGCCCTTACATTCCTCAGTCCCCCAAAACTCCAGTGTCAGCAAGAAACTACAGCCCCACTGATGGAAATTCTCCAACAAACCAACGCTCTCCTATACACAGGATCAGCCCATCTTGAATGGGAAAAAAAGAGGGAATTTTAAAAAATGAATGAAATGTTATCTCCACACTGGACTGCTCCAGTGGCCTAGTGGTTAGAGCTTCTGCCTCGGATGTGGGAGGTCGCGGGTTCGAACCCCAGCCGAGTCATACCAAAGACTTTAAAACATGGTACTAACAGCTGCCTCGCTTGGCGCTCAGCATTAAGAGGTTAGTGTTAGGACTGGTTGAATTACTCCTTATCCTGGTGTCAGGATAATGTGTCTGGGTGGGACATCATGCCACATGTCTGCGGCATGATGCCCCACTGCTAGACATCACTATAAACTGTCACACTGCAGGCATCGTAGCGATATGACTGAAAACTTGTTAAAGCTACATTAAAAATCTAAATCACACACATAAATCTCCACATTGCATAGCTTGCATAATAAACCAACACATGCCTATACATTTACAACCAAGCAAAGCATTCATTGAAGCACTTTTGCTTGTTCAGCTGCACAAATATTGGAATTTTATGTGCTTTGTAAGTGTAGGCATTTTGTCATGTTGAAAAACTCCTTTTAGAAGATTTTTGGCATGTAATTTATATACTTAGTACAATAAAATATGTCTTGAAAGACCATGTGTCATCAGTGACCACGTCTTCAAATTACAGATTGATTTTAAGTATTATGACCTGTGATGATAGACCATTATTTTTTGGTAGACGGGGTGGTGTTTCAAGACAGGTTCTACTGCAGTTAATCATATATGCACAATTGCTGTGTTGACTATACCCCAAAACTGGCATTTCATGTGCTGTTTTAGTACATATGATTTAAATACTACAGTCCTACCTGTTTATGTCGACATCCTCGGGCCCGAGGAAATATTGTCGACATAGGCAGATGTCGAGATAAGTGTTTGGAGGGGGGGGTCTTGAGAAAAAGATACAAGTTAAATTCATCAGTAAGGGGTGTCCTGTCGTCAGTGAGTAGCATTTACACTTTGAAAAAACAAACAATACAAATTTTGATTACATGAAGACAAAACCAGTGTGAAATACACTTGTATATTGACAAATTACATTTTGGTTACCTTTGTGTAATAAAATCCACAATAAAATATTGCATCAGTCACATCCTGATATGAAAAACATTCCCTGCGATATTCAATGTCGGCATAAGTACATGGTTGCATAGTTGTTATTTACACGCTTCTAGTACATGTACTTAATTTGGCCTAGATTTTGGTCAGTCTGTTCCCATCTTATTGAGGCTACTAAGGGGATGGGGCTATTCACAGGGAAATGAAAACCTGTCAACAAGTTGGTTTAAACAGTACATGTATTTAGTTACAGAAGTCATCATGAAAAGTACATAAAAGTGAACAAGAGATATGCGGCTGATATGATTAATGAAGGCATAATATTGTATACATTGACACATGCTAATGAGGTATTAAAAGAAAATGATTCTTACAATACAATATTGTAACAATGTCAGCTCAAGTGGTATACATTTAAAATTTTTCAGACATCTTTGCGAGATGCCCCACCCTCAACTTCCTTAACAGCCAGATATTTAGTTTCCAGAGACTGTAAATTTAATCTGCGTTTTACACTGCCGTTGGTAGCCATCATAAATATAAATAAAGTTAAAAAGGAAACTTTCACAGCAAAATAAACTTGTTTTAATCACCGATCACTTTGAAAACTGCAAGAATCGATCAGATTTCATTGCTTTTATTTAAGTTGCCACGAGAGGCCAACTTTATAGGACCAAACAAAAGCCTGTTTTTTTTATCCAACCGCGACATTAAAGCCTGGCGGCAAGATCAACTAATTGTTGAATAAAGTCCTGGTCGGAACTGGCCACTTGCTGACATAAATGATTAGGCGAGAACATTAAAGCCTGGCGGCAAGATCAACTAATTGTTGAACAAAGTATGGGTCGGAACTGGCAGCTTGTCAACATAAATGATTAGAAAACAAAGGATGTGTTCAAGCTGGGACCAAGGGCTTCTGTCAACATATACGTTTATTTTTTATCTTGATGTCGATATAAGCATGACAATTTGGGTTGTAATAGTAGACCAAGGGACCAGGACTTTGCTTTTTTGTCAAAATAGGTGGCTTGTCGATGTAAGTGATGTCAATAGAAGTGGGTAGGACTGTATGTAATTAATCATATGTAAAGAATGATTGTTCACAATATCTGTCAGCTGTACTCAGTGGAATTTCATGTGCTGTTTTAGCACATATGATTTATATACTTTGTAATTAATTGCATATGAAGAATGATCCTTGACAGTTGCTATGTCAGCTGTTCTCAAACAGTGGGATTCATGTGCTGTGTGAGTGCTTATCTCATGAATTGGCCCCCAAAAATGTTTTGGTACTGATGGATGTTTTGGATCTGATTTCACCTCTTCATAAAACCATGCAGTTATTGCAGACAGACCTGTCAGCAACACATAAATGTACATTTTAGACATGTATATTTCACACAGCTCATGAGTTACAATCATTTGAAGAGGCCTTATTTGCTATACATACAGAATATTTTTGGATGAAATCCTATATTTTGTAAATCCACTTGAAATAACATAACCCTACCTCCTGTTATCATTTTGAATTTCATGAAGTTTTCACAAATAGGATTTGATTAACAAATATTTTGTACATATCATCAAAATAACCATGCAGCCAACCATAACTCAGAAGCCACAGTAAATATCACTAAGCACTTTAAATGTACACTGTGTTGCAGACAGATTTATCGTCGTCAATTGCATGATTTTATGATGCAGTAAGATCATGCCCAAAACCATCCATCAGCATCATTACAGGTTTGTGCAAAGGTTTGATGGCGCACTCAGAAAATACTCTAAACCCACAGGTTAAAACCTTCCTGCAAGCATTTGCACACAACAAAACTTGCCTGACTTCCAAATTAAGACATTGCCAGTGTAACTGTAACCAAAGCAAATTCATTGATGCAGTACAGTCAAATTTCATAACTGCATGATTCACATATCTGGCAGTTGTGTTTACTCAGTGCAGGGACAAAAGTGTATGCAAAAATCGTTCAGAGTTTGATTTGTCTCTCTGAGAGCCTGAGTAATCCAACACTTTAATTAATTATAAGCTTCAGTTAGAGATCATCAAGGGAACTTGCCAGAAGTGGACATAATAGAAAGACGGCTTTCATATAGAGGGTCACTGAACCAAACCACCCAGTAGAAAAAGAGGATGAAAGGAGAGCAACACCAAGTAGTACAGTAAAACCTGTTATGAGAGACCACCCCTTCTGCCAACAAAAGCGGTCTCTCAAGACAGGTGGTCTGTCTTAGCAGGTTTGTACAAAAAGACCACTTTCCAAGGTCCCG
Organism: Megalonaias nervosa; assembly: GCA_016617855.1. Taxonomy (NCBI): domain Eukaryota; kingdom Metazoa; phylum Mollusca; class Bivalvia; order Unionida; family Unionidae; genus Megalonaias; species Megalonaias nervosa. The sequence continues at coordinate 37,140 of JAECUM010008137.1, read as the reverse complement.
TTTCAGAACAATTTCAAGAAAAATAACCACAATCACTGTACATATATTCTATTCTTTATTAATAGTTCTTGCTAAAATAGTGTATGCATTCATCTAAAAATAAAATTATATAGCAATAAAGATATACTTCTATCTTTAAACATAAACTCATATTTACATTTGAAGATCACATATTTTAGCATATATCGTTTCTGAATTACTCCTTTTCCTTTATAACAATCTAAATTTGTTTTACCGACGTTTAAACTGCTTTTTTGCGAGTGGTCTGCACTTATGCACTTCTTTCAGTTACAATAATTATTTTCTTTAGCCTTAAAATTTGTCTCTTTTTAGTTGGAGGTTCATCCATTGTTATTAAGGTTGCAGATGTTAAAATTATTAGTGCTCAGTTGTAATATCAAACGTAAAGATGGTTTGGACTGGGCTGTGGGAAAATATGAAAAATCTATACATGTACATTGCATATCTAACAATTAATGAAATAAAAAGAAACGATTATCTCATCCAGAAACAGAACCATTTACTCAGAGACAAAAGTCAACGCCTTTATTCAAAGACGACATACAGGTATTAACTCGGTAAGTTAAGTGTGTAACCCAGTCGCACCAACTTGAATAGATGAAAGCTTTGTGATTGGGATGTAATCACTTAACATCAGGGAGAAAAACAACAAACCTGACAAGTCTTGAACATTATCAATCAAATCCCACAAACGATTCTCTCTTGCTGGTTTAATAGACAATGACCTTATTCACCCCCGGCAATACAGATTAACTCTAAAGACAAACAGTATACACGATCACTTTGTCAACTTTGGCACTACAACGGCAATTTGTGACTTGTACATTAGCCTGGTTTACAGACTGTAGCATCTATCACCGGTAGCAACAATCCTTTTGTTTTTCTTTTTATTTTCAATATTCCTTTTATGTTTGTTTTTGAGCAGAACAATCGTTACTAATCAAACGGTCGTTGTAACAATTGATTACATATAAGTCAGTGATGTCTGTCTGTTCTCACGATACGGTCGTTCATTGGTATTCTGGGTCCTATGATAAGGCCAGAAAGCAGGCTAAGTGCAGGAATAATTAGTCTGGTTCCCTGCTTTGTATGCTCCCTGCATTGCTCACCCCTATACGAATAGTGGAGAACAACACAGGGAGCATACGAAGCAGGGAACCACACTAGGAAATAATCTACATATACTTTAGTCTGGTTTACGACAGAAACTATAAAACACTATAAGCATAGCTAAAAACAAATTCCGACATCGGTAGCCAGCCTATTTTTTTAAAAAATTTTTTTCTATTTAAACGGTATGAGCAGTCGTTCTTACAGGGATTAAATAAAGGTCGGTGGAGTTTATCCTCGTTTTTGCGATGCAGTCATTCATAGCAGTGTCGAAATGCATATTTTGCCAAGACATCGTGGTTGCAGGTCGCATTCAGCAGGTGATCACTCATAACAGAGCATTTACGATTGTGGTCAGAAATGACAGTTGGTCCCTCATGGCAGAGGTCGCTCATAGCAGTTTTTACTGTATGCACATATTTATGGCAATGCAAACCTTCATAATGTTATCAAAAAGATTCTCAAGTTAACTCACAGGTCACCACCACACAAGTGTATTCCATTTTGTTTTTTTTAACCATTAAACGATTTTTGGAACACGTATATATAAAATGGTGTTTGAAAAAAAAAAATATATATATATATATATATATATATATATATATATATATATATATATATATATATATATACATACACTACAACTAAGTATACTTTAATATTTATATATGAGTTATCTACTTTAAATCATTAGACAATTATTGTTAAAATTTCTCTGTAATGGGGGAGACAGTTTTCAGGAAGCCTCTGGCTTTCTACTGAAACCCTATGTAGATTACATTCTTATAAATCACACACGAAAATGTTTTCTTGTATAGTGTGCAAACAAATTTTTTCCAGATACAAACAGCATAGTCTAACAAGAAAAGCAAAGAAGAGTTATGCATTCTTTGAAAGAACAAAAATGATCCAACTTATATTTCAAATTCATCAAAGTATCAACTTTTTTATAGGCCTGTAAATACTTACAATATTTTTTCTAGCCAAATGCAGTAATGGATAATTATTTGAATTAGATGATTGTGTTGTATGCACTGATCTTGTTTAATCTCAATTATAAGTCAATAGACATGCACTGAACCAGTCATGCATTTTTTTAATATCTAAACTTTGGATTTCACCTACCTCATTTGGATTTTCAATAATTATATGTAGTGTATACTTGCCATCAAACATCTTCATTGATGACTGTGTATCATTTATAATATTTATATATTCCTAACATTAATAATAATCCAAGCATCAATACTTGAAGGACTCCTTCATTAACGTTATCAAAATCAAAATATTGAGACTTTTCAACAACTAATTTCTTGTGTAATTATAAATAATTTTCCAACCACAACAGCAAACTACCTCAAGTACCCATATTTGTCTTATAAACACAAAATAACTGATTGGTTGTAGAGTCACCTGGTGTAAACCTGTATATCTTTAATAACTATCCAACATTCCTTAGGATTATCTGTAGAATTATTACTTTTTTCACCTCAGCTGTTGATTATGAAAACATTTAGATTCAAATAGTTCAGTAATCTTTTCTATGGAATAATAACCATTCTTGTGTGTTTGTGTGTGTTAGATTTTTAACGTAGTTTTAACAATTTTAGTTGTATCGCTATGATGTCTGCAAAGTGGCCATTTATAGTGATATCTAGCCCATTCTCGAGAGTTTTGCATACATTTCATTTCATCATATAGATCACATCTTTGTCTAATAAGTTATTTCATTTCATTGTGTCAAGGATGGCTCTCTAGGTTTTGTAAAGTCAATAAGCTAATGATTTTTATCAAGTATTTAATCTCATACAAAAGACTGCAGTTTGTCTTGTTAAGAACCACAAGAGTTGAAGCAGCATTAATGATTAATGTCCTAACTTTCACATTCAGCAGTTATAAATGAAATTCCTTTAAAAATCATTAAATAAGTTTTAACAACATAAAATAAGTGGTTTCCATTTGCCACAACAGAGACCAAATACATTTTTTTTTTTTAAATATTTAGATAATATTAGATTTCCTTTCAAATTCATTAAATAAATTTTTGGGAAAAAATTAACATTTCATTTCAAAATCTAAAACAGTCCATTAAGTGCATGTAAAATGTAAATCCATTAAAAGTCCTCTACATAGGCATTTAAGGTTTCAAAAGGAAACAGTTAAAAGCTTATTAAACCATTTTGTCACCTGACCAGAAAAAAATACTGAATTTCCCTGAACATTACTCAGGAGGGGAGATCTGTACCTCTGATCTTTAGCATCCACCTACCAAGCCAGGGTTCAACACATTTCCATTAGGGACCCAGATATTTAGGCCTTAGAATTTGACAATAGGGTGTCTGCACTTACTGTTAACTGACCAGAATAGACCATTGAATTTGTTTGAACACTTATCAAGAGGAATAATCTCTAGCCTTTCATCTTTAATTACCTCTTAGCAAGCAGGGTTCAGTGACAAACCCTTCAGGGACTCATCTATCTCCACTGTTTAATTAGACAATTAGATAGAAGTTATTGCGTTAAGAATTCACAGTTAACTGCTCTTGCAAACAAAGGCATCCAGTCAGATTTTAACTGCACTGTGAAAGTGTTCACCAGCCAATAACAATGATTAAAATTTATTCCAATTGGGATAGGCCATTCCCATTTCACCTATAAATTCTATAGATGATTCCAAGTCAGTGGTTTATGCCATTTTGAAACTCTCAAATCTAGATTAGTGCTTCAAAATAATCCATTGAGATAAAAGTATATAGAATTCTTGGATAATATTCTGTTATCTGCTAAAGAATTGGAATATTCTCGCTGGATCTTTTCATGTACTTTCAGTTCTAATTTATTGTTACCATGGCAACCATTCCAACATTCACTTCTGGAGATTTACATCTTTTCAAATGGAGGAGAAATTGTCAAAATCTGAAGGATTTCACTGACTGATATTGTGGCTGCTACAGTTGGAACTTTTGATGCAAAACAAACAAGCTCCAGTATGGACTTTTCAAACTCTTCTGATTATGAAGCATATGCCATTGACGCGACTTCAAACATAAGCGCAGCATCATTTACAGTACCTGACCAATCCAAGATGATCTTTTTAGTGCGAGTCCAGCAGTGACTTATTTTGTTCCACAAGTGCTGACAAGTCTAGTAAACTCACAGAGGACTTGGTGATTACTAAACAAAATGAGTCATATGATTCAGATTTAGAGGAAGCATGTGCCTTCAATGACTTCCCAGTCTATATAATGACAGAAAAAGGGACTGAGCTGATTTCATCAAGAGGGATAACTACCCCATCTTTAGACTCTGCATCTAACACACCCTTGACCGGACTTCTCCATTCACCATCAGACACTGCACTTCTTAATAACCCATTATTTAAGGACTTGCAATCCATACTTCTGGATGAGTGCAAGATGGATGTTATACCTAAGACCCTGTTAGACACATGCACACATTTTACAGTAGATGTCTATGCTTGTGAGTGTGCCCTTCAAAAGAAATTTGGCAAGTTACTTTACTACTATCCACAGGAAACGGATCAACTTTTAGTAACTTTTCAACATCAGTTTGCACTGATTGAGATGGAACATTTCAAGTCACTTTATGAAAGCAACTACTCTTACAGCTATTGTGACTTAATTAACTCCCATTTTGACACTGACCTGCACAAAATCGTGGAACGTGTTGAGAAAAGCCTCAAATTACTGAATGAAGCTGCAGAAGGTAGCAGTAGCTAGAGATATATGCCCTATATACCCCACCAACGACCAGTGCTTTCTCGTGCTGTAAAAAGAGTGGAGGAATGGTATGCTAAGAAATGTCATCCATATCCAAACAGTATTGCGGTGGAAGCCATTGCACAAGCTGGTGACATATCCAACGAGCAGGTAAAGAAGTGGCTTGCCACCAAACGCAACAGATGTAAAAACACTCACATAGTGCCAGACATTTAAATGTAGTACTGTTAATTGGTTATAAATACTGATAACATTAAGAGTTATATTTTGTATTTGCCTAGTTTATGTATTGTTAGAAATAATTCATATAAAATTGATTTCATATATATTTATATTTCACAATGTAGTGCTTAATTATTTTCTAACACAGACACACATGCACACACACATTCACACACACACATTCACACACACACACACACAGATTTTATATGAATCATTTCTAACAAGTACAAAATTAGGCAAATACAAAAAGTATACCAGGTAATTGGGGGCAGCAGGGAAAGATGGTAAAATTACATAATGTTTACAGTGAGTGGGGTAGACTGGTTTCAGAGCTAATGTAATTGTTTTTAATCACACTGACAAGTTACAGTCCACTCCTTAAGTTGCTATCTAAGAATAACTATGATAGGGTAGTGGAAGTCACATTTTTTTGAAAACAAGATAAAACATCACCTGCTATCTTGATGTGAGCATTATTGTGCATGGTTCAATACGTTTTAATACTTAAATTTCAACTAAAGCATAATTTTATGACTGCACTATAATTTTATAACAATTATTTGCTTTAAATGTATGAAACTATAGTCATGCTTGATTCCTGTAATTTATGTATTTTAGTCCATGGGCTTTTAGTCCCTAGAGATGAATTTAGAACAATCATATGTACTGTTTTTTCCCCAAGGGGTTTTTGTCCTGAGGGTTACATCATTGTTTTGCATAATATTTTTCAACCAGTACTGAGTTGCAAGTTTGTTTTTTTGGTTGTTTTAAATGATTACAAGTTTAGAACCATCCCAGCTAGTGAAAAACAGACCATGAAACAAATATTCTTGCTGCCATGCTATATTATTTATACCAATGATGCTAAAGGATAATTTGTTGTGCTCATTATTTCTAAATATTAAAGCTATAATTTGTGATATTCTCAATTAATCTTGATGTAAAAATTTGTGTGTGTGTGTGTGTGTGTGTGTGTGTGTGTGTGTGTGAGAGAGAGAGAGAGAGAGAGAGAGAGAGAAATTGCTGCCTTAGTGTTGATATTATTATTATCAGATTAAGTTGTGTTCAAGTTGAGTAGGTAAATTAACTTAACATATTTGATATTCTGATAACAAAGGATTGGCTTAAAATTGATGAATGATTGTAAAGTAATTACATTTTGATATTATTTAATGACAATCTCTTAATGTTATATTATGGCAATGATGTTATGGCCGATTTTGAACTCAGGGTTTTAAACTGTTGATATTTTAATAAAATTGCAATCTTTCTTTGAAACAGCACAGTGGTTATCAGTGGGATTCTTGTAATGTATGTGACACAAATACTTTGATAAAATTTTCTGTAATTACAATCATGAGCTACTTTAATTGATATGCTGTTATCATTTGTTTTTTAAGAAGAATAATTACTCAAGTATGACCATTATAATATAATGTATCTATTAAAATCATTGAAGTATAAATCTGTTGTATATTGATCTAACCATTTCTTGTCAACATCACATTATTCTAAGTACAGAATGTATTATATTTAGTTTATTAGAAATGTATATTAAATAGTCTAGTGCTTGAAAATTAACCTAAGAGATATATAAGTGCTTTGTAATCTTCTTTCATTAATGTAATTTGCTGTTGTATGTAATGACCTATATTAATCTATGTACAGAATGCAATCATGTAGTGTACATAGAAATGTAGTGTTTGAAAATTAACCCAATTAGAAGAAATATAAAAGTGCTTTGTAAATCTCTTAGAGCTAATTAAATATAATAAAAAAGTTTTTCTAACAAAATAGTTTTCTTGTTTTAAACATCAGTTTATACCTTATGGCTCCAAATCACATTGGAAACCAGAAAAAAAAAAATTCTTATACACAAAACATTTATATAATCCCATACTACTTGCAGCAGTATTGATATATGGTGATTTAAGAACAGAAGAAATATTTTCTACTGTACTGAAATTAATTAATTCCAAAATATTAACCAGAATATATTCAATGATTATATCAAACTTTTAGTCATTTCCAGAAGTGATTGTAAACAATAATGTCCAAGCAGAAAATGAAGTCAATGATAATATTTATCTTTACATATAATCAGCACTATATAGCCAGTATAGTGTTGATGTGCTTTCCTATATACATAGGCACATAGATTGACAGGACATAAAAGACAAAAAAACAACCCTCAAAGCAATATCAAAATAGAGGTACTACAGGAGTTTATCAAAATCAAAAACAAACAAGCCAAATATAATTGCATACAGTTGTAATTACAGTGGTATTATGAATGATTACAGTGGTATTATCAATAACTAAATTGACCTTTTAAAGTAAAAATAAATGTGATTGGGAGGAAAAGTCAAAGAGAAATTGTGCGTTCTTCTTGTCACAGAGTGAGAGCCACTTGGGAAATATTTAATTTTCCCTATTGTCCCAAGCTAATCAAGTATAATTAAAGACTAGGAACAACCTGATCAAAGGTTTTCTGTAGTCCAGGTGTACATAATTAACTGTCAATCGATGATCAATGGAGACTTAACAGCTGATAAAGTTAGCCACCTGCAAGCATACGTGTTGAGTAGAATCCGGTGGGTTAGTTTACCTTGAATCAGAACCTCATGTTCACAAGATACACATAAAATGACCTTTCATCACATCTTTGTTATCATTCCATCGCCAATACTGTGATTTCATTTGTTAGCATGGGCATCAATTCTTCATGATTTTGTGAAGAAAACAGAGACATGTTGGGGGTACTTCAATTGATGGATTTATCTGTGCCACAGTTTGCATATTTTATAGGTATATAAACTCGTGGATTAACTTATCTAAAATCTCAACATAAAGAGTACAAAAAAAACAGAAACATGTGGCCAGCCTACAAAGGTTGTTCAATTGAATGGTTAAAAACAATACTACCACCAGTATAAGCTCAAATCAAATACATATGAAGATCAATGCTTTGCACTGTTGTTTTGTTCAAATGCTCAACTTCTCTCTTTGCCGAGGTAGCTGTGACCAAAGGGATTCTTAGTACATATGACAAAAAGATTTTTAGTGTGGGGTAAAAGTAAAATATATAGCAGTACCAATAACAGGTTTCTAACTAGTAATATGTTGGGGGTGTGAATATGGGAATTTCAGAAATAGATGTGAGGGAAGCAATGATAAATATGGGTAACTAGGTCAGCATCATAGAAACTAATGTAAGTTGGGTGTGAGAACATATCAATTGCAGTTTTTGGATTTCAGGAAGGCTTTGACAAATCTTGGTAAACAGGTCAGCATCATGACATACCTGAATAACTGGGTCAAATTCCTGCTGTTTCATTCTGAATGTGGGGAAAGGGTGTGGGATTACAATATGTGTATGTAGATAGATACAAGACATAGTGTGCAGAAGAGAAGGCAGAAGGCAGAAGGACACAAAGCAGAAAGAAAAGCAGAAGGAGGGCAGGGAGTTAAGAGAAAGGATACCTAATAAACATAATGGAGTGATAGATATTCTGAGTGGACAAATATAGTGAGAAACGATGTAGATAATCATTAGTGTAGAATTTAAAGAGGTGGACAGAACTTAGTGTGTATATTGGATATAAACAGTAGATTACAATATGACTTAGTGTTTTAATTAGTATACCACTGGTTCCTGCCTCACCCCGAAGTCAACAGAAAGGCCCAGTAGGTCAGACGGACCACATCTAATGGGTCAGATAGCCATCCATACCAAGCCAATCAATTATTGAGGTGCATTTATGTATGTGATGTTTTACTGAAACTGCTATCCATAACTATGTTAGATAGTATATTAAGATGGTCAAGTTATTAAGAGTGGATTAATTCAAGTTAGATCCTCCACCAAAAAAATGACTTCCGAATCAAACCTAATTAATTTAGGCTTTAATTTCAAACGAAGTTAGACCTGTGTAATTCTGCAATTTCAAGATTATTTACGTGGCAAAAGTTTGATGAACTTGGAGACTCGGTTGACACAATGTTTATTTAGTGCTTTTATCTGAAAATCAAATGTCATAATAACGTTTTTTGGTGACAAATTCCACTAACTCTTTAAGTGTGAATTATTTAGTTAGGTTGGACTGAATTTAATTAAGAAGTATTATTACATACATCCAAATATTTTGAAATATCCACATTTAATGACAAATACAAAAAATAGCAGATAGTTTTAGAATATTAGCAAAATTATGAGTGAATTATAAGCTGAATATAGTTCTTGATTTGCTGATTTCACATGACAACTGATCATGACAAGATTATATATTAAGTGAAATAGATCAAAAGATTTTTCATTGAAATTATTTATATTTTGTAAAGAAATCACATTGGGCATTTGAAAGGTGATGTTTACTTTAGATATTCTTTGGACTTGTAATACACAGTATTTAGATAATCCATGTTCTCTCTTTCTGATTTTCCATTGGGTTTTTTTTTCTCTGAGCTGTATCTTATTTATATTTACCATGGTAATGTTTTATATAATAGAACTTTGATTGTGTGCCATATGTGTATGACCTGTTTATGATTTTTTTTTCCCCATTCTGTTTAGTTACATTGAGCTTTAGTACCTGGCTGTAATTAGTGTAACAGTATATGTGCATAGCATTTAATTAGTACCTGTGCATTAGGCAACAGTTGTAGTATTTTAGAGTCTTGTTACTTTTTATGAAAAATGCATGGACAAAATGAGACATGGTTTCAGGAGAATTTAAATGTTACCAGTAAAGTTACATAGCCATACTTAGAAGTATTCATGCTTTCATTTATCTGTGTTTTATGTAGATTATTCATTCATCTGAGTAAAACTGTGTGTAAATCATGAATGATAGAGAATTGGGAGAGTAAAGTACAATTATGTGTAGATCATAAATCATAGAGAATTGAGAGATTCAAGTACAACTGTGTGTAAGTCATAAATCAGAGAGAATGAAGTAAGTTTAATTTTGTTCCTTCCACTATTTCAACAACAGTTTCACCAGAATGATGGATCGATGTAAATAGCATTAAATTGATTTTCCTTCGATTATTTCATTACCCTTTCTTTAGTTGTCAGTAATATTATTAAACACTCGGTGCTCTTTATTCTGCCTCTCTCACCTTGCTTATGTTAATATTGATTTAAGGCAGCTAGTGGAACTGGCATCTACTTGATACATGTGCATTGAAACAAAAGGCTGCTAAAAAAATTCTTTTAAATGGGGTTCATATAAAAGAATCACATGGCAAAAAATAATATTTTGTTACAGTAATGAAGTTGAATTATCCAATAACCAAACTGTATTGATCATTAGAAATTTATCCATAAGAAAATGGGGTTTTCAGCATTTCCTATGGCTTTATTTTTGGGGGTATCTTTGAATTTACAGGTTGGAGCTACCAAAAAGTTATGGAAACTGGTACCACACCAAAAAAGTGGAACCACGATAGAATTGTTAAATATAAGAATTTTAATATTCAATTAAAGTATCGTTACATTTTTGTTATTCCTCTTTTTTTTGTGCCCTTAAACATGTCAGATGTTCACTAAATCTTATATTAATAGTCAGACATACAATTATAAGACCAGTTTAATCCAGTTGCATCCATTAACAGCTCTAAAATTTTACTGTAATTCACTTCCCCAAATGAATGATTACCATTACAAAATCTGTCTCCCAATGGATCTTGATATGAAGGTAACATACTGTAAAACTTCCATAACCCAAGCATCAATCACCCAGATATTCTATATAAGTTAGTATATCACAGTTACTCAGTGTCAGTCAGATACTCCATATAACCCAGATGATGTTACTCTGTATCATATATTCCATATCACTCAGTTGCTTCATACCATTTATATACTCCATATCACACAGTTACTTCATATCATTTATATACTCCATGTCACTCAGTCCTTACCACTAAAATACCCTATATTGCTCAGATGCTCTATACCACTTGGGTATTCCATGTCACCGAGATGCTTCATATTCTACATATCACTCAAATACTCTCACTAATGTACTCTGTATCATTCCAGTACTCAGTATCACTCGCATATTCTGTATCAGATAATCCATATCACTCACATACTCTGTATGACTCAGATAATTCATATCACTCAGATAATCCATATCACTCACAAACTTCATATCACTCACATACTCTGTATTACTGAGTTTCTACATATCAGACCTCTCCAGTGGCCTAGTGGTTAGAGCGTCCACCTCGGATGAAGGAGGTCGTGGGTTCGAACCCCTGCAGAGTCATACCAAAGACTTATAAAAATGGTACTAATAGCTGCCATGCTAGGTTAGTGTTAGGACTGGTCGGCCTGGTGTCAGGATAAGTTGACTGGGTGGGACATGATACTACATGTCTGCGGCATGATACCCCAGTGCTAAACATTACTATAAACTGTCACACTGCAGACATTGTAGCAACATGACTGAAAAATTGTTAAAGCTATGTTTAAAATCCAAACTCGCACACACACACACACACTCTACATATCAAAACATACTCTGTACCACTCAAATACTCCATATCCCTCCTATACTCTGTATTTCACAAATCCATATCACATAGTCATTGCATAAACCCTTTTCAAAAACAAAACTCAACCAAAAACTTGAACAAAACTTCGGGTTCTTCATTCAATGCTTTAATATGATTATATGGTCATATATGTTGTTCAATTTTTTTTTCAAAGTCATCATTCATGGTCTTTCTTGTGGCTGCAGGTTTTATCATAATTTTTGTTGAGTTTTCGCTGTTATAGTAAGATAAGTCTCTTATGATTTTCAAGTCTGTATCAACAATATTTCTATAATATAAATGGATGATTCAAGGCTTTTTTTTAAAAGAATTTAACCTTTGAAAATTTAAATTTAGGTAAGTAAATTAAACTTAATAAGAAAACTTAGATAAAATTGATGAGCAAACTTAAACTAAGACTTCAGCCTTATATAAACTAGGTAAATCAGCCTTAGATAAACTAGGTAAATCAGCCTTATATAAACTAGGTAAATCAGCCTTATATAAAATTAAGAAGTAAACTTCGATAAACTTCATAATTAAACTTTGATAAACTCAGTAAATGAGCCTTAGATAAACTAGTTGAATCAGATTTTGAACTATTTTTCACTAGAAGTATTTATTTAAAATAATAAAAATTTCCTAACAGTTTGCGTCATTGACTTGAATGAAAAATATGTCGTATTCAAGATATTTGTAAAACATTCCTTATCTTTAATTATAATCAATGTTGAATTGGAGAATATTTTTGTTTTGGTTATTGGACATCTATCAGCTGGTAAATAATACCAGATTTGTAACCCAAGGATCATTTTTTTGTGTTATAAACTGACAATTATGTTGATATATTGAGAGCAAGATTCTTCACTAAATATTCTCAATATTCCTTTATGAGTCTGGTAGCCATGGTAGTTAAGTTGGCAGAGCATCAGACAGGTAATCTAAGGGTTCTGGGTTTGATACCAACCCAACCCAAGGACAGCCTGACTCGGTCTGTTCTTAGAAAAGACACTTAGCTCCTGATATAATGCTGTTCAGAGCATGTCATTAGGAAACCAACCAACCAACCAACCTTCAGAAATCAATCTCACTTTAAATCGATACCATTATATAATTGAAGATTTTGCTTTGTTTTGTTCTTTTCAACCACATGCCACATTCTGTGGAGTGATTACATAGTGTGACCCAAGTCCATCCATACTTTGTATCACAGAATTGTTTTTGATTCAATAACTTTGAAAGATTTGGTGGATTGAAGTCAAATTTGGTGTCTTGTTTCATATATAAAATTTGCCAATTTAGATCATCAACTTTTTTCCATCAGAATTTGAGCCATGGTCCGTTTTTGACCTTGACATTTGCTATTTCATAATGAATTTCATTTCCAAATACAGCAAAACCTTTGAAGACCAAAACCTCACAGACTAAAATCATCTTAAAATGGACACATTTTTCTGTTCCTGAGCTTTTGCTTCTTTAATTTCAATAGAAATATTCATTAAACCTAAACCCATCAACTCTTTGAACCAAAACAAATATTTGGTCCTAAATTTAATTTCTACATTAAAATTAACCAACTGAAACCAATGTGTAATTTAAAAAAATGTGATCAGGGCTAAATCCCAGTTGTGGGGTCTGCCATTGGTCCAGAAATAACCTTCGGTAATGCATGAAGTAATACAAAGACCCGCACACACAATGGCACAGATTACGATCTGTGTCCTGAATGGGCTAATCAGAAGTCTTTACATTTGGCTAAAATGACAGATTTCAAGGGTAATTGTTTGTAATATAGCGCCAATAAAAAGGAGATTATGTTTATTTGTTCATCATCTATCTCTAGTACAGTAAACTGTGCACCTAAATGATCTTGAATCAGCTGATTGTTGAACTTAAAATAGGTCTCTCTCTCTCCCTCATCTTTTTACATTGGAGCTGACAAAGACCAATTTTTTTTAAAAATGTTCTATCATATTTGCTGCCTAGAAGCATTTATCAAGTCATGTATATTACTGTGACAGTACAAATGCATTTCATAAAGTCATGTATATTACTATGAAAGTACAAATGCATTTCATCAAATCGTATGTATTACAGTGAAAGTAAAAATGCATTTAATCAAGTCATGTATATATTACCATGATATTACATAATGCATTTTATGAAGTCATCTATGTTACATTGATAGTACAAATGCATTTTATAAAGTAATGTTACAGTATTACCATGATAGTATAAATGCATGTGCTAAAACAAAACAAGTGTTAAATCTTATCCTATAAATATTAGAAATAAGATAAAATTAAACATAAGGTAGGCACTAACCAATATATATATATATATATATATATATATATATATATATATATATATATATATATAGAGTAAATTTTGTTATAATTGAGGGGACATTACTGATTGTATCACATTTTATTTGAATGTTAAGAACCACAGTAAACTAAAATAAAAAGAATTAAAAGCCAAAAGTTTTCGCTGGTCCAGTTGGTTTTCACTCTTGAGAGGGTTTCTTACATGATGCTCTTCACCTTTTCTATCTGTCTTCTTAAAATCTTTCTATACTCAACATTCTTCTACAAAAGAAACTGAACACTATAACCAGATTTAAAAATATTAGTTTATATTTGGTGTTGTCATTGCACAAAAGAATCAGCTCTTTCAGTCTTTAAAAAAAATGACCCAAACAGAAACAGTTCCACCTTGACCACATTACAAATTTGGGGGCAGCAGTGGCACCCTTGAGAACTAGATCAAATCAAGATTGAAAAAGATTGCTTCCAGATATATTCCAAGATTAGACAATTCCATGGTGGACAAGTTTGAGGAGGAGAATATGCCCAGGACACAACTCCCATTCCTTAACTGTTCCTTTTCAACTTGAGGTTTCTCCAGGTGGAGAGGTAGTTCTACATATAAAGAACCGATACTAGAAAAACTATGATGAAATTGGTATTCTATGTTGACTCTGGCCTGTGCTGATTTACCGATTCGAAGTCAGCAAAACTGAGAGACTTAAGACATCAGCTGGACAGTTCAATAACCAAAGACATTTGAAGGAAATTGAGGCAGTACTGGCACCTCACAACAGATGATGTTACCTTTCCTTTTTTGTGTGCAGACGAAAGGAGCAGTGGACAGGAAGAGGGCTGAATATCTGCTGCAGGATATTGCAGGCATTAGGGGAGCAGCATTCTATGTGGAGCAGTCGATGGAAAAATGTCTGTCACCATCTTTTAGAGAGGGTAATACAGCACCAGAGCTGGTAATTAGGAAATCAGTCTGGATTCTCAAATGGTATTTCAAGAACAGCAAGACGATGACTTCATAAGGTACCTCATCACACGTGAAACAGAAAGAGGTATATCAGACTCAGGAAGCAATATACAACCTATTATGGCTTGACAGATTAAATGACCATTTGGTACATATGATTTCTGAAACAACAAATACAATGAAAACATCAGTGGAATCGGCCACCTGCCTGAGAGGAGCAGTACAAGGGGTTCTTTGTGATTTGGGACCATCATTGTGTCATCACAATCCTTCTCTTTTATAACCCTTAATGGTTATGTTAATTGAGCCTAGAAACCAATTAAAGCAGTACAGAGCTGATATGAAGAATTAAGTACAACAAAGTCTGGACCGTTTTCAGAACTGGTTCAAAATACTGATCTACCCCACAGTACCTACAGAATTCAAGAAACATCTTTCTTGAGACTTCTATGTAAATGCCTTTATGGCTGAGAGTTAGAACAGGCAATTTACCAGAGTAAACCCAGAAACATTGATGATCGTGTACAGCTAGGGTTTTTAAACATTTCAGAGGGGCAGGGGTTGATGCACTGCAACTCTTAGATTGCTAAAAATGCAGCAAAATGTGCTTGATGAGGCAAGTGTGTTTAATGATACTGAGCTGAGTGTGCTTATCAGTAAGAAACAGTACCAATCATGGGCGCCCGCAGGATTTTTTGCAGGCGAGGGTCAGGACTTTGTGCGGGGGGGAGGGGGGGGTCAGTCAGTCATGGCCGGGAGAGTTAGTATAAGAAGCAGTCTGAAACTAAAGCTAATATTTATTAAGCGTTTTGAACAGAATCTTGTGACATATTTTCAGCTTCATTTGCGTGATTAAACTTGTCGGAATATATATATATATATATATATATATATATATATATATATATATATATATATAGTATGATTTCCAGGGGGGGTCACGTGACCCCCCTTGACCAATGCTGCGGGCGCCCATGGTACCAATAGGATATTTGCAGTGGGAAAAGTGGAACAAAGAATAAATAGTCAGTACATTTATTTATGTTGGTGAGGGAGGAGGTAACTGTACTTTTAACACATGATTAGACATATTAGATACACCTGGGAAATGGGAACTAAGTGCCTTTCCAAAAGGAAACACCCAGGCAGCCAACCCAGGCTGGCTTGGGTAGGTATCAAATCCACAACCCTAGGATTACAAATCCAACACTCTACCACTGCATTACCATTGATCCCTGGTTTGGTACAAACAATGATGCACCTATAATCATGTACAGTAACATGCATCATTGAATCATATATTAGAAGGGTCTAAAACCTGCAGCCTTCATTCTGCTTGTGATATTTTGATGTTTTGGCCCATTTAAATATGAAGCTTATATTATGTGACTGTGGTAACTAATAACTCTCACTATTTAGTACAATTAATACAGCTGAGGCTGTTGACTGCTCTGGTGGCCTAAGTGGTTAGAGCAACTGCCTCGGATGCGGGAGGTCAAGGGTTTGAACCCTGGCCGAGTCTTGCAGAGACTTATAAAAATGGTACTAGCAGCTGCCTCGCTTGGCGTTCAGCATTAATAAGTTAGTATTAGGACTAATTGGCCTGGTATCAGGATAATGTGACTGGGTGGGACATTGTGCTACATGTCTGCAGCATGATGCCCCAATGCTAGACATCACTATAAACTGCCACACTGCAGAAATCGTAGCGACATGTCTGAAAAAATTTTAAAAGCTATGTTCAAACTTTAAATCACACACACGGATTGCTATAGTTATGAACCATCTGAACGGGGACCGGGTTATGGACACGTACTTAAATAATCACTGAAATAGCAAATACACGCTTTACAAGGTTAAAATGTACTCTTTTGCTGCTTTTGATATCCAAATATTTTCTATAGACACTAAACTTGAAGAGTTATTGAGTTTCAAAATCTTGACATTGTGGACACTAAATTGTATTTCTGGATACCGTGTCCATAATACTGTGTTTATATTATTGTGTAACAAGTTGTGAACCATGTGTCCACAGATCTGATGAAAGATCAGTGTATTATAATAAATGTTCAGTCATGTCATTGGCGTAGCGTGATCTTTCGAGGCGAAAAAAAAATCTTCATGTAAACGTTAGCTTTCGCGACGAAAATATACTTCTGTTATAAACATATTACTTTTTTCACGAGGAAAGGTAGTTCCATTGCGAAGAATAGCATACAATTTGGGCCAGCGAGTGTAAGAGAAAAAAAAAACAAAGTTTTTTTGTGATGAAAGTAACATTTTTTCCTGCTGAAATAAGCAATTCCATCATAATTTTACTATTAACATAAAATATATTGTCAGACATATGCAGTAGGTAAAAAAAATTTGTCTAGCAGATAATATAGTAGTGGTGAAGTTGTAGCGTTTTAATGGTCTGAGAGAGAGAGAGAGAGAGAGAGAGAGAGAGAGAGAGAGAGAGAGAGAATCAAAATGTATTGCCTTTATCATTACAACCTCCTTATATATGTAATCACAAAAGTGTAACTAGTTCAAATTGAAAAGCCCCATTATTTTCTTCGCAAACACCCGCTGTTTTGTATATCAATATTTCTTACGATTACGAATCTTAGTATAATACATGCTGGAAAATACTAGAGATGGATAATTGGTTACCATGAATTTCATCATCGCTATCCACTGACAAAGTAGAACAAGGTGAGTCTACGATCATAGGCTAGCAAAGGCATCTACGGTAAAATGCACCCACCATCTTCAGATAAATGAAATAAATACATAAAAATTCAAATATTAACCTGAAAAGGGAAACAAAGTGCCATTAATAAATAAACTGTTATTTTTCTTCTATTCAGTTTGATGATAGGTAATATGAATTGGATAGCTCCGTTTAGGCGCCAATCGACGATAAATCATTTGAAAACAATAGACTACGAGATATTTTTCGAGTTTGTGATGTTAGTTTTATGAGCTAGTATATATTTTTCTTACATCACTGCTTTCACTGTTTAAAATTGCCCTTTGTTCAGTTTCATGTATCGACACTAATATCACTGGATAACCTGAGCAGCATTTCTTACGATTAAGAAATCAAATACCCTGAAGCTAATTTATTTAGCTTGTAAATATAGAAGAAAAAAAAAATCACCGTAGGTTTTAGAAAGATGTGCCTAATGCTTAGCTTGAAGGAATTATAAAATAATATCAGATTACAAAGAAGCGGCTGTCTTCTGAAGTTCATTTTTAAAATTTACAGAAGTTTCAGAACTGTTACTTTGAATATTTGCCGAAATATTCGCCAAAGTGTAATAATACCAATTTTTTTCTTCGATATTTAGATCTACAAATATATTATGAAGGATATTTAGGTATGTTTTACAAAAAAAAAATCATAATGGTTGGACAATTTGCGCAAGCGGTTTCTTCAACTTGAGTTATCTTAGTAGTGTCATTATGGTGGTTTAGGATTTTGATTAGTTTTCTAGGTTACAACCTATTCCCCATGACATTTGCCCATTTCAGCATAAAAGCCACACACTTTACGCAACCCATGGATTATTAGCATTAATAATTCATGAAAGTAAAGTGGCCCAAGCAAGAGTCATATAGTGACGCAGGGTAGTGACGGGCAAAAAAAAAACGCCTATGACAAATTGTTCTTGTTTTAACTCGAGTTTTATTGTCTGTAAATCTGCTACGCGGTTTCTTATCTGTGCTCGGAGTTGTCGGTGATTTTCCGTGTCCGCCAAAATGATCTCAAACTCAGCCGTACTAACTATTTTGCGTCCGAATACAGTTTACTGATTGTATTAAGGCTGCTTTGTGCCGTTGCAAGCAGTTCTGAATTCACAAGTGCACATGAATGTAATCATATCGAAATCAATTTGCTAGCACCACCAGAAACCAGTTGCTATCAATATAGATCAGACAATAATTCCGATCAGTGCACCTGTGATGGTTGCCGTGGTTGAACTTTCAGTCACTCCAACACCAACAGTTGCTGCTATAGCTAATCCAGAAATGGCATCTACAAAGACGCGCGTTTTTATTATTTTGTTGTTTTTTGGGGGGGTTGTTGTTGTTGTTTTTTTGTTTTGTTTTGTTTTATTTTATTTTTTATTCATTATCAGTATTTTCTTGGTGATTTCTTCTTGCATCTGTTGCAACGCTTCTGTCATTTTTTTCACATCAGTAGCATTAAGGGTCTATCATAATTCATCTATTATAATACAATCGCATAGTACATCTGCACGACTGACAAACCTTGTCTGGACTCATCACGTCCAGGTACAAAACGCACACCCATTCCTATCAAACTGCCCTTTTATTACTGGTATAACTGTCATACAATTATTTAAACAAATATTGGCCTCGGTAATATTTAAATTTCCGACCATTGTGCGTTCTGATTGTCTAGCACCCTTTTCATTTGAAAACACATCAATTATGCCTCTACCTTCTGCATCCAAAGATCGTCTTCGCCCAGTAACTGTTACCCGAACAAGTATGTCCTTTTTTATTAACAATCGAGATATTTTTTTATCTCGCATGAGTCAATGTTGGTGTAAAATATTCATTGGTGCACATAACCTAGGTGGTTTTTGAAACAATCCCTGAGTGTTCTGACATCTTGTGGAGTAGTCCAATTTTGGGCGTTTGCCTGTGCGATAATTCTAAGTTGGCTTCCAGTTGGTTGTGGTACATCAGGGTGGTTCTAACGGCCAAGTTATGATAAACAAGTATGATCCAGACTCACGCACGTTAAGATGTGATTTTTGGGTCTGTCAGAACCATTTTTATCAAGAGAGCATTCGTCTCTACCTTTTTTCTTCTCTAATTCCATTTGTTTCTTCTTTTTCTTTTTGAAGCTGAAGCTTTCTTAACTCTATTTCTATCTTGTGTTTTAATGGGAATTCTGTGATTTTCATTTCAGAAATCGACTTGCTAATCAAATCCAAAGCACTTTTAACCCAAAGCACTTTTATCTAACAAATTCTTTTCCACCAAATATTAAACCAAAATATTTTTGTATTTCTTGCTTCGTTAAAGAAGCCTTCGCCGCAGAAAGATCATATTGCCTGGTAAGCTATGGCAATTCGTCCTTTTTTCATGGACTCTAACCGTTCCAAGTTAGAATTTTAAGTAAAATTATCCACTTCAGATCGCAAAAGCTTGCTGATTAGAGAAATTCGTATTCCATACACGCACCTCCAATTTTCTGTGACGAATCTATGGTTTTGAACTAAGCAACAGGAAGGAGCTTAAACTAGCAAGTTTTTTTAATAAAATTCAACAAATAATTTATTTCCTTAGAATAAAAAGTAAATTTTTTAAAAAAAAAAAAACATAGGATTGTGAATTTAATCCCACACATTCGAACTTTTTTGTCACAAGTCCAAATGAATTGAATCCCAATTAAATTCCAGTAGTATTCCAAATATGCTCCAACACACGAGTGTGCTAATGTGCCAGTGGCCTGGAATGTGGAGATGTGACAATGGCCTTTTGTTGTATTGCAATTGTTACGTATTTATATATTTTTGTAACTCCTGGTACATGATTGCATTTAATTGTCGGAAGTTTTATTCATAGTTGTAAAATGTATTGAATATATTTTGTTATAAATTGTGTACCTGACCTTGCTCTGTTAAGAACGCAAATTGCATACGATTTATAAATAGATATTTACGCATGTGTTGATAATTATTAATAACAGTCTTAATAAAAAGACTTAAAATGTCGAATATGGCGTAGTTTCTCAGTGACTGATGGGATTTCTAGGTTTCCAAAATAATTCTGTAGCTTCCCACTGGTTGCGAGAGGTCACATGCATATTCTTAATTCAACGCAAAATCAATAGTGCATGCTGTCACGTGGGGTCTATTTCAAAGTACAGTAGCAATATACGGTTTATATAAGGAAAAACTTGAGCAATAAGATTCTTTCCGATTTGTTTGAGTCACTCGCACTTATTGTGTTCCTGTTGTGAGTCAGTATACGTGTTTTATTTTGTACTTAGATTTTATTCGAGAGTAAAAATATTTGTCTGGACTGTCTAGTAGAAATAGAAAGTGCTCATTATTTGTACTGTAATGATGTTAATCTAGAACTTTTATAAATTATTTGAAGGAATTCTAGAAAACACCATCTTGACCTATATGTTCTTGGAGGACCAGTACATTTCTGGTGTTTAAATTTTTAAGGAACTTTTCGTTCATTTAGGACTTTTATAGACCTTTATAGGGACTAGTTTTGAATCATTTCATAATTCTGTTAAACTCCTCTCACATAGTTCATTGTTAATTTTAATAATTAAATTCTTTATCAAGTCTTATAAAAGTTGTTGGTTTTGCATCTTTTCTGTTACTTAAGTTTGTGACCATAGAGTTGTAACAGAAAGTTGGGGGCTTGTCCGGGATACAAATTTAAGAGAAACTGAAATTGTTTTGAAATTTAAATTCATTTCATTTCGGAATTATCGAAGTCCATAACATTTTTGGTTTTACTTAGTGAAACTAACAAGCTTTCACGATGTCAACTAAAGTAGAGAACTTTATATTAAATCATAGCCATGAACGGTTCGAATCCTTAAAAAAAGGACAAAGTGTTCCAACTTGCCAGACAATATGATATTTCAGAGACAAAGCCATCTTTGTTAAAATAAGAGATAAAAAATATTTTGGTTCAATATTTGGTACAAAAGAATATTTTGGACAAACGTGCTTTGAGTCTAATTAGTAAGTCGGACTCTGGCTCTAATTTGCAAGTTATGGAATTTAAATTAGAATACAAGAATGAAATGAGTTAAGGAAACTTAATCTTCAAATGCAAACAGAGGAAAGAGAGAAACAAATGCAAACTCCAATAAAGAAGAAAAAGAAATGGAGATGAAATTACAAATGCAAAAAGAAGAAAAAGGAAATGAAAATTAAAATGTACGAAAAAGAAAAAGAGATGCAAATGCACGAAAAAGAAAGAGGCAGATACAAAAAGAAGAGCTCCAAATGAAATTGCAATTAGAGAAAGAAGAAAGAAATATGGAAACGCAATTAAAATAAAATAAATAGAACTGGCAAGCACGAAGCATCCAACTCATGACAGTTCATTTTCTGATTTCACACAAAAATATTAGATTAGATTCTCCTAATAAGGAACACGATGAAACTCAATATTTTTCACATTTTGAAAAAATAACCGAGAATTTGAAATATCCAATAGAGACTGGATTTTATTATTACAGAGTGTCCTTACTGTCAAATCTCGTGAAATTTATACTTCACTGTCAGTACAAGCATGTGCTGACTATGAATTGGTCAAGGAATGTATCTTGAAGGTTATGAGTTGGTACATGAGGCATATCGACAGAGATTTTGGAATTGCAAGAAAGAAAATAGCCAAACACAGTCGAGTTTGCTAGAGAAAGAGAACAACTATTTGACTGGTGGTGTACAGCTAAAAAGATTAATAAAGATTATAACAAACTTAGACAACTTACATTCGTCGAAGAGTTCAAGAACTGCGCCCATAGTGACGCCAAAATTTACCTTAATAAACACAAGATAGATAACTGAGAAAATGTTGCTCGTACAGCTGACGAGTATTCCTTGGCTCACAAAGTTTAATTTGTCGACAAGTTTTCCTCTCAGCAGATGGTTAGTAAGAGACTAAATCAATCTCAAGCTAGTACTTACAAATTTCCATCTGGTACAACTAATAAGAATCTAACGTATGATAAGACTGATCAGAAATCCTTATATCTTTCTATGTGCATTTATTGCAAAACAATTGGGCACGTTATCTCTGATTGCTTTAAGTTATAAAAAAAATAAGCAATAGAATAAAGACCGAGCAGTGCCAAATGATATTGTTTTTCATAGGTTCAAGTATTGGAAACGATGCATTTGTTCGGTCCAACAAACCTCAGTCTGATTCTGTTATGGAGGATTATAAATCATTGATATCGAAGGATTCTATAGCACTTATTGGTGATTCGACCAATCCTATACCTATTAAAATATTAAGCGAAACAGGAGCTTCTCAGTCTTTTATTGTTAAATACTTTACCTTTGTCTGAGAAGTCTTCTTCAACTGAACGTGTTATTCTTCAGGGAGTAGATTGCGGTTTTCTTCAGATTCCTCTCCATGATGTTAATTTAACATCAGACTTAGTTTCAGGGCCAGTGACTGTTCGCGCTGTGAATTCCTTACACATTAAGTGTGTTTATTTATTGCTAGGCAATGCCTTAAATGGAGATAAGGTTGTGGCTAATCCAGTTGTAACTGACAAGCATTGTTTGGATCAAAACATTTGATCCTATTGAAAATGAAATCTCTGATTTATACCCAGCTTGTGCAGTTAATAGTGGTATGGCAAAACGAGCGCTTGAGAATAGAGTTGATCAGGAAACTAATCCTTTGGCTGCCAAATGTAGCGGTCAGGCTTTTTTTTTTATTTTATTTTTTTTTTTTTTTTATTTTTTTTTTTTTTGATGAGGTTACTTTTGCTCCTGTTATTGATCAATCCAAAGGTATTGTTCATTGTGATCCTGTTTTAACCACTCATTGTCTTATGTCTAAGCAGAGTGATAAACGACAATCACTTGTCATCGAACAGAAAAAATACCTTAGATCTCTTATTTGATTCAGATGGCTATTAGCGAATCTGACTCCGCAGAGGTAACAACTTGCTATTTATTTTTAAATGGGGTCCTTATGTGAAAATTTAGACCACCCGATTACCCGTTGATGACGAGTGATCAACTAGCTATCAAACTGTAATAGCTAAGTCAGGAGATTCTCCCTTTGCTGGTCATCTGGGAGTTAATTAAATCCTATCACAAGCTCTTACATCACTTTTATTGGCCTAAAATTAGGAGTGTTGTTTCTAACGACTGTAGATTTTGTAACACTTGTCAAATGGTAGGCAAAATTAATCAAAAGATACCTAAAGCTAATTTATAGCCAATTCCTGCATTTGATGAACCATTTAGTAGAATAGTAGATTGTGTAGGTCCTTTACCCAAGACAAAGTCAGGCAACCAGTACTTGTTGACCATTATGTGTGCGTCAACAAGGTTTCCAGAAACGATCCCTTTACGGAATATTAAGACTAAACTGTAGTCAAAGCCTTAATAAAGTTCTTTACACCTTTTGGCCTTCCTACGTCCATCCAATTTGATCAAAGTTCTAATTTTATGTCATGGAACTTTCAACAAGCTATGTATGAATTAAGTGTTCAGCAGTTCAAGTCCTGCGTATCACCCCGAAAGCCATGGGGCATTTGAAAGATTTCATCAGACTTTAAAGAATGTGATAAGGTCATGTTTCTTTGGTCCCAGAAAAGATTGGCACAAACGTGTACACTAATTGTTGCTTCCTGTTGGAGAGTCAGTTCAAGAGTCCCTTGGATTTAATCCTTTTGAACTTGTTTTAGGACACACTGTTCGTGGACCAGTGAAGTTGTTGAAAGAAAAACTTCATTTAACAGATGAATCAGAGATCAATTTAATTGAATTTGTCTCTGATTTTAAATACAAACTATCGAAAGCTTGTGACATGGTAAAATATAATCTTCAGTCTACCCAATCACAAATGAAATTGAGGTATGATAAAACTACAGAAAAGAACTTTTCAACCTGGTGATAAAGTTCTAGCCCTCTTGGCCATACCTCAAAGTCCTCTTCAGACTAGGTATTATGGTTTCTATACAGTGAAACAGAAAGTAATGTATTTAAATTATATCATCGATATTATTGGGAGGCAGAAAGAGAAATAATTCTTCTATATCAATCTGTTAAAGCAATATGTTGAACGAGATAGATCTGTAAATCATTCAATAAATTTAGTTGTTCCTGCCCCAAATAATGATGATTTAAGTGATGACATACAAATGGAATGTAATGACTTTGGTTCAATCAATCTTCAAAATTCTGAAATATTAAAAATCTGGATAATAAACTTTCACATCTAAAGGCAAAGGTTGAAGAATGAATTAAAGCAGCAAGTATATTAATATGAGCACTTGTTCCCAGATGTTCCAACTCGAATAAAGTCTACAATGATGTTGAAATTTTAGATTCTAAACATGTCTTAATAATAAGACTTAAAATGGCGTAGTTTCTCAGTGACTGAAGGGATTTTACATATCCAGAATAATTCTATAGCTGCCCATTGGTTGCGAGAGGTCCAGTAAAAATTCTTAATTCAATGCAAAGTCAATAGTGTTTGCTGTCATGTGGAGTCTAGTGCCAAGTATAGTCGCAATATATGGTTTATATAAGGAGAAAATTAAGCAATCATATACGTTCCGATTTTTGGAGTCATTCTCACTTATTGTGTTCCTGTTGTAAGTTAGCAGACGAGTTTTCTTTTGTTCTTAGATTTTATCGAGACTAAAAACATTTGTTTGGACTGTTCAGTGGAAATAGAAAATGCTCATTATTTGAACTATAATATTATTCTGGAACTTTTTGAAATTATTTGAAGGAATTCTGGACAATGCCATCTTTGGTGGTTCGCCCACGAATAACACATCCACATTTTCACACGTTGGTGGATCATCTTTGGGCATGGTAGAACTTCCTACAGGAGCATAAGACATTACCTGAATCAATGATGAGGTCTGATGAAGAATTTCAGTGTTGACCAATAAAGATTCTAAAATATCTCCATCATTATAATAGAATCTCCACAAAATAATTGGTTAACATCAGACAATAGTCACTGAGAACAGTTTTTGATTAGCCTAATGCCATTCAAGAAAATTAACAATTATTACGTACGGGATCTATAGGGACTGCATATCATATCGCATATGACATTGTCAGAATTACCTCAATGACTCAGATCAATTTAACATGTGGCGCTGCAAGTGGTAGTTATGAAAGCAAGTTTGAAACAGCAGGCATAACCCATCTGGGTTATGTACTGTTTGGGTTTTCATCAACTGTGGAACCAGGTGATTTGCTGTCAATTACGTCCACAGTACTTGTGTTTCTTCCATTTCATAATAATAATTTTGACACTCTTACCTTTTACCCTTCTGGATCAAGACGGGCACGTTGTGGATCTTCGTGGTAAAATAAACATTGACGATATAATTATACATTAGAGATTTATCTGATATTTAATATAATGACAATCGTATATTGACTTGTATACCTCAAACGAGTAAACCCATTTATGCGACATATTATGTTACTGAACCGTGTGATGTGTTTCGTGGAATGTTCACAGGGCGCCAAAAGTACTTTTGGGATTGTCATCGTACGCTGCATCAGTCGCAAAACAGATTGCAGTGCAAGTCGTTGATAATATCAAAAATGTTGGATCGGATGAAAACAAAACCTGGGATTACAAGTGGCTCAACAACTTCTAGATCGATCACAGCGACCAGTGACTCAAGCAAGATTAAGAGCAGTTGCGCTACCATCAACATAAATAATGCAGGCTACGGATGGTAAAATCATTAATGAGTCTGGTCAACAAGGGCTGTCTGATTTACTAATTGCAAATCTGGAAATGGCAAGCGGATTACAGTCGAGATTATATGTGCAGTAAAATGACAGTTTTGATGGTCACAGTATTGAACCACTTCACTGGTTTGAACCACTTCACATTCATGGATTATTAATGCTAGTAGTCCTCAAGCTGCTAAAATGAGTAAAAGTCGTGGGAATAGAAACATTGACCCGGAAAAGTGATATATATCCAAACCTCCATAATGATACTACTGTGTCCTTTATTTAGTTATCCCCTCATAGTTTTCGGACCACAACAACTGCGTATTGAATATAGTCATGTTGTATTGCTTGTATAGTCGCACGATTCATTTCTTCTCGTTCTTTACGAGGGCAACTCGTACCAATTATGCACTACCTGTTATTAAGTGATTTTCCATTTATGAAACGATCAACTCATACCTTATTGCACCTCACAAATGCGTCAGATAAACATAAACATGTATATCTGAAAACAATATATTAGGATAAACACTCAGAAACAATGCAGAATTTCTGTATGAAGGTTTATTGGATAAATGTATGAAAATAGTAACAAAAAGGCCATGATTACATACATATTAATTCCTTTCAATTAAGGAGCATCATCTGCACACAGGAGTACCCGCAGAATTATTTTCGGGGGTGGTCCGATATCAGGTTTAGGTCAAAACATGTTAAGAGGTGAAACCGGGGAAGGGGAGTGCCCACTCTGGCCCCTATATGCGGGCGCCCATGTCTGCACATATTAAGAATGAAACTCTCTTTTCTTTTACCACAATAGGTATTTGCCAATTGTAATTGCATCATTTATGATATAATATTTAAACAGAATTGGCAGGCGAAACTGGTCATATATTGAAGTGCCAGGCCTAGTCATTTCTGGCATTAGCGTGTCACTGGCAGCTGAAATATTCTGTAACAGGAAGTTTCAGCAACATTTAACAGATAATTTATACACGTTTTAATCCTCGTAAACATACCAATATGTTTTCTAAAAACAATTTTTTCTCATGTGGCTACATCGTACTTCTAAAACATTCAGCCATAATATTAAGACGAAACAGCCCATTTCTCACTCAAAAGATTTACAAAGTTATTATTTTCTCATGTTTATCAGCACACCATGCATGAAATGTGACATGACACTGGACTGAACTTTACTATTACGCCTGCAAAAATACCATCACTTACAACTGTCCAGTACAATCAGTATACAGACCACAGATAAACCTTAAACTGCAATTAAAACACGCCAATACCTTGTATTGAAAATTTGTGTCTCAAAATATTTCCTTTCACGTTAGAATTATTAAATATAAGATGATTATTATTTCTTTTCATGCTGCAGGTAAGTTAATCAAAAGACGAGTATTACTTGAGCTAAACTAAATGAATTCAATTTTGGATTTATTATGAAAAGTAAACCTTGAGGTAACCAACAGTTAAAAACTATCTTGAAACCACCAAACAGTTTGATCACAGTAACTATTGTATCATTTTCTGTATAAATGGTATAGGTTCTAGATCCTTTCCTTTTCTACTTTTGCTTCTTTTCTCCCATTATCTACTTTAAATATTGTCATTGTATTATGTTCGAAACTAATTTTGTATAAATGCCAACCATCTTAAGCTTTTTCTGCTGTAGAAAATGTTCTTTGTATGGTGTTGTAAACACAGTATTTAATTGTTGCCCGGTCTCTATTTCTAATGACTTGTTCTATCCCCAAAGCCTTCTCGCAGTTCTTTTTCCCTGGTACTTTCAGAAGTCTGAAAAACGTTTCAAACTGACGCTGTATTGCAGCATTTTCATCGTTTGTCCAGAGAACTCTTTTTTTGTCACCCAGCATTCTTTGTCCTGAAATGTATTGAACATGAAAAATATTTTATAGTAATGTTCATGCTGTCAACTGCAAATGAAAGTCTCATTTAAGATATCTGAAAATGAATTGCAAGAAAAATACACGTGCTTGCCTAAGTGTTGTATTTCAGCACGTATATCATTTTCACGCTGAAGATCTTCATGTTCATCCATATCACTGTCCTCACCATTTGGAGCGAAGATTAACTTTTTTCTATTCTTTCTGTGCACTTCAAATAAATCAGTACTGTGTAACTTCAAACTTTAGAAATCAATATACCGTTGATACGACTATTTTATTCATTTAATGCTTTCCCCATATATAACTTTCAACAGTGTATGTTTCAACACTATTAACACAAACCATGCTTTTATAATTCACACAGACTTGCTACAAAGATTATTTCTTGAAAAGTTTCATAGATCTTCATTATATTATATTTTGATATTCCTGCTCTACACCATAAATCAAACGAGTAAAGTGAAACTGCAAACTATAGAAATCAACACACCGTTCATTTAATGCTTTCTCAAGATATATTTAAACAATGTATCAACACGGTGAACGCAGTGTCCACCAGCCAAGCTATCAGAATTCCCATAGACTAATTTGTAAGAAAGATGATGTCCAATTAATTAAAATATAACCTATTTCAATTACATTTTCACTGTCCTTGTTCGTCTTTACTTTTAATAAAACACTATTGAGTCATTCCAATGATTAGAAATTTTGCACCCTTTTTACAACTACTGATTCATATAAAATAATTCCTATCAATTAAGCCATCTGCTTAGTTCTTATGACCAGATGAGTTCTATCAAATATTAGTAGATGATCTTTCAGATGCAAGAAATGCACAACCGTTTCTTTATGTATTCGCAAAAAGATAATAATACCTTCAACAAATATACTTAGGAGAAGACAAAAGAATCCATTTGAAATGTTTCAGCATCCACCACAGTTTTAATTTCAAGCGTAAACTCGTCTGAGATGTAGTCTAAATATAAACTATGGCGGATATTAATCGAGAGACCATTGAAGCAGCAAAGATTTATCACAGTTTCTTGTCCTAAGGCATGTTATTTAAATATCATGAAAGATGCATGAAATGTGGAGAACTTTGTTTTATTTACAACCTATGTTATATGATTATTTTGTTCATTTAATGCTTTCTCAAGATAGATATATTTCAACAATGCAAGTATCAACACTGAGGACAGTGTCCACAAATCATGCCTACAGAATTCACACATAGATAAACTTGTAAGAAAGGGTATGTCAAGTGTTTCTATTACACTTTCACTATCCATCTTCTACACGTTTAATAAAAATGTATTGAGTCATTGAAATGATAAGAAATTGTGTACCTTTTCACGACTACTGGTAGCTTGTTATTCAAAGAAATAACTCCTATCAATTAAACCACCTGATCAGTTCTTGTAACAAAATGAGTTCTGTCAATTATTAGTAGATTGTCTTTCAGATGCTTGAAATGTACAACCGAGTGTCTTGATGTATTTGCAGAAAGATAATAACTTCAACACATATATTTAGGAGAAGACAAAAGCATCCATTTGAATTGCTTTGGCAGCCAAAACAGTTTTAATTTCAAGCGTAAAATAATGTAAGATGTAGTCGGAATATACACAAATCCTGATAATCGAGGGAACATCTTGTCCATAGGCAAATTAATTCAACATCGTGAAAGTTGCATGAAATGAGGAGAACTCATTTGATTTACAACTTATGTAAAGATTTTTGACAAGGTGTTCAAAGAGATTATTTATATGCCATTCTAGGAATTACCAAATTTGGGAGGCGAAATTGAAGAAAAGCATAGGAATATATCCTGAGGATATTCAGTGGAGACAGTTGTTACTGGTTTCTATAGTGAACATTATTTATGATGTAATGATGTATATATTGTGCTTTCTAAATATATGGTGCCCACACAATTAGTATAGTACCTTTGTGGACACCGTGGACACAAACCATGCTTATGAAATTCACACAAACTTGTAACAAATATTATTTTGATTCAAAAATACATTTTTTCTATTATCTTTGTCTACTTTATATCAATCATTCATGTTTAGCTTCAAACTGCAGACATCAAAATAACATTAATCCGTTTATTTAATTAATTTAAGGTTTTCCCCAATATATAACTTCAAGAATGCATGTATCAACACTGTGGATACAGTGTCCACAACCATACATTCAGAATTCACACGAACCTGGTACAAAGATTACTCTCAGGGATGGTTAATGAATCTTCTTTATATTGCAATTTAATATTCGCGTTTTATGCTTTAAATCAAACCAACAATGTGCATCTTCAGACTTTAGAAATCATTGTACTGTTACATGATTATTTGGCTCATATAATGCTTAGTGTAGTATCTTTGTGGACACCGTGGACACAAACCATGCTTATGAAATTCACACAAACTTGTAACAATCAATCATTCATGTTTAACTTCAAACTGCAGACATCAAAATAACATTAATCCGTTTATTTAATTAATTTAAGGTTTTCCCCAATATATAACTTCAACAATGCATGCATCTACACTGTGGACAGCGTCCACACACCATGCATTTAGAATTCACACAATGCAGGTACAAAGATCATTCTCAGGGATGATTAAATGAATCTTCTTTCTATGACATTTTAACATTTACGCTCTGTGCTTTAAATCAAACCAATAATGTGCAGCTGCCGACTTTAGAAATCAATGTAATGTTACATGATTATTTTGTTCATTTAATGTTATCTCAAGATAGATATATTTAAACAATGCATGTATCAACACTGAGGACACAGTATCCATAAACGATGCATTCAGAATTCACACATAAACGAACTTGTAAGAAAGAGTATATCCAATAAATTTAAATATGTTTTTCTATTACACATTCATTGTCCTTGTTCTATACTGTTAATAAAAACGTATCGAGTAATTTAAATGATCAGAAATCGTGTACCTTTCCACGGCTACTGGTAGCTTGTTATTCAAAGAAATAACTCCTATCAATTAAGTCATCTGCTCAGTTCTTGTAACAAAATGAATTCTATCAAACATTAGTTGATTGTCTTTCAGATGCATGAAA
This sequence comes from Megalonaias nervosa, assembly GCA_016617855.1. Lineage (NCBI taxonomy): Eukaryota > Metazoa > Mollusca > Bivalvia > Unionida > Unionidae > Megalonaias > Megalonaias nervosa. The sequence continues at coordinate 5,739 of JAECUM010008137.1, read as the reverse complement.
TGTACAACCGTGTGTCTTGAAGTATTTGCAAAAAGATAACACTTTCAACAAATATATTTAGTAGAAGACAAACGAATACATTTAAATCATTTTGCCAGCCACCATTTTTAAATTTTAGTATAAAATCATGTAAGAGTAAATAAAGATGACGTCTGCATATAAACAAATGCTGATTTTAATCGAGGGACCATTGAAGTAGCAAAGATGCATCACACTTTTTGTCCGAAGGCAATTGATTTAAATGTCATGAAAGATTCGTGAAATGAGGAGAGCTCGTTTGGCTTACAAACTATGTAAAAATTTTGGATTTATTCAAAGCGATTTTTTTCATGTTATGCTAGGAATTACCAATTCGGTAGGTGAAATTGAAGAAAACTAGAGAAATGTATCCCGAGGAGGATATCCAATGGAGACCCTTGCTGCTGTATTAACCGCAGGTCTGCCTTCAGCATAGCTTGACTAACCATGTTTACAGTCAATAGTCTAGTTCAAGTAAACCATAGCATTACTTCTTTGAGACTGGATTCTAACAAATATGCAGGGACTTGCGTATTATTTTCGTGACTGATTTCATACAGTGCACGAATCAGTTTGGCAGAAGGATAAAATTGAAAGGAGTCATGATGAATATTTTTTGAAAAGAAATAAGTGCAGGATGTTTTTAAACAGATGCCAGAGTGGATGTGTAAAAGACAGGATCTCCTTCTTAACACCTTTAATATAATTGGAAATGGTGGCTTTTTAACCGATGTGCAAATACGCATGCGGTGTTTGAGTCGCATCATAATAGGCATAAATCAACAAAGTGGTTTGGCTAACGCTTGTTTTATGAAAAGATTTTCCCCACTGCTTGTTATGAAGGGAATTTGACTGGTAGTTTCACTACATTGTTATGTGATGACAATTTAAGGTAAAGTTATGGTGGACTCTCTTAGATCAATAGTAAATGATCTGAGTTCAAGCCTTCTTTACGGACGTGTCACTTCTGGCGAGGACGGTGCTATTTTACATCGCTGGGTGCGGAGAGGTAAGGGTTCGAACTATAAACAAAGGCGAACTCTTTATTTTGAAGTCTGACGAAGCTACTTTATTGAAATTGTAGAATACTTGATAGAGAAAATTACATTCTAGATATCTAAATGCATATATATGAATTGTTACATTTTAGATATACAAAATTACATATAAAATAATTATATTTCTCCAAGCTGACGAACTTCATACAGTTTTGGAATTTCTGTCTTTTACAAGATAATGTAAATAATTAAATATCGAATAAATTAACTATAGCCAAAATTCTTACAAATTCAACATTTCAGAATATCAAAATATTTTATGTTCTGTCACTTTAATGATTTCTAAATTAATTATTACTGAGCATTAAGTTGGTACCGAAATCTTTTTAACAAAAAGTCACTACTACCATTACATATACATATAAATTCTTAATAAAGTTTAAACAATCCATTATACAATATATTTCTTCATATTATGAAATAAAAAGAACACAAAACTGCATCAAGTTTCCTAGGAGACTTGAATCCAATCGTTTCCAAACTAAGTGTATCTTATTGTCTCCAAATAGACAAATTTTTGCAATGCCATCATAAAGAAAATCTTTAAAATATAATACATAGTTTGTTTGCCTGTGAGGAAAGGCGAATTCTTTATTATGAACTCTGACGGAACTAATTCCGCAAGGCTTCAGGTGGCTCCTTAAATGCGATTCTGGGCCGCGAAGAATAGCAACTCGCTTCTAAAAATGGTCATCATCTCGGGTGATGAGCTCACCCTTATGCTTCAGACTTCAGAAAATTACAAGGTCCAATTTCCAGACGTTTAAGAACCGTTTTATAACATCTTCGTTCTCCAAATATGGTCGCCTGCATGGGCAATATAGCTTCCTTTTGACTTCATAATACATACTCTTTCTAATATCTGTTCTTGATACCACTGACATCACAGAAAAAATTGCTGAAGTAGCAACTTCTTCACGAAATATCTATACTGAAATTATAACACCAGCACAGAAATACTTCCTAATATTTTCATGACGTATGTGTTCTGAATAATGTTAATGAATACAAATTGCATTTAATGAAAATTCCAAAAAAATTCCTTTCAAGTGATACACGTTCGAGTGGTAACAATAATAATTACATGAAAATTCATTTTACAAAATTCATTCGTAACACTTGCACGTTTGACAAATTCAGTTTTGTCTGAACCACTGGATCCAGCAATCAGCATATTAAAGAGATGGCGAGGATATAAGGCCTCCCAACTTGTTGAGAATTCAAAGATTACCCTCAAGACATTTTATGCATTTGATATAAGTTTAATATTTTTTCAAAAACTATAACCACTAACACATACATTCAGGAATTAAAACAAGACAGCACATGCGACATACATGACTCCGTACATCAATGAGGCGCAAAATCTAGTGTCTCTAATTTCTCCGTGAGTTTCATTTCTTCCTATTCTTTTCTATGTACAATGATACAGCGGTGGACTTAGTGTTTCTTCCTCTATGTCAGGTTCTTCTTCCACTATTCGTAACATTGTCTTTTTATTTCATGTTCACTTCTTGCATTGGTTCTAACTGAACTTCTTTTCTTGGGTTTGTGACAGACAATGTCTTTGGCATAGTCGGCGACTTCAATCATCGATGCTAAGACTTTCATTCGCTTGCATCTTAGCAGTCGTTAACTTGTTGATGTAACCAACTAGCCATACACACATCCGTTTAAGTATGAAGGGTAGATAATGTTCGACGGATGTCTTCGTCACAAAGAGATACAAATCTTGTCTTCATCCCTGTTCTCAACTCTTTTAACAGTTGGTGAGATAAAGATTTTGCAGTCATGTCTTTGCTGCTTGTACTGTTGATAAATAGTCCACAAAATCTTTGCTGGGAAACGAAATCAGAAAAAAAGTAGTCACTAACACACACACATAACACGACATACTAAATTCGGTGTATTTGTAGATGGAAACAGTTCTTGTAAAATGGTTTGATAATCCACAAATTCCTGAATACTGCAATAGACTTCCTTCCAGGACTCATGGTACTAACTCAGTTCCCACAGTAAACCTGTGCAAATACCATGATTTTAAAAAATTAAATAACTTTAAATTTCTGAGTGCACATGATCAAACCTATCTTTATCAGTATAGATGAAACCTGGATGACAGCTTATGTGTAGAGAAAAGGATATGAGCCGCGGCATTTTCTGGACCTGCATGTGTTTGAAACGTGTGCTTTCAATTCCGCACCAAAGAATCCGGTGCTAATTTCAGTAACGAGTGTCCCAAGCTCAAATCAAATAAAGGACTGAAATTCCATCAATAAAACAATGTCTCTATTTTTTCAGTTACAACTAGATAAGCTCTCAAAAGATTCTTTTTCCTACAAAATAACTTTCATTATCAACCAATCCTGGCCAGCCAAACCCATAATTAGTCTATCTTATGGTCGCCCATTTCCAAGCTGGTTCACATTTTTCCATGCAATTAGTACCGTGTGTCCTCCACGGACTTTTGGGGCATGATAAGGTTTAAATCCACCTAGCCTTTTCTGTCTGTGATAGTCTTTCCCAGGAATCAGTCTTCTTATGCTGTGAAAATAACAATAGTTTAAAAATCGAGAAATGATTTCGAGTTCTTCAAAGTCACTACACTCAGTAAAGCCTCGTCCTGAGGTGATACGTATTGCAAACGATTTTTGTAATCAAAGTCTTCATCGTCTGGAAGAAGAATTTTTTTGCAGTATTGCAACCTTGCCAGTAGAAGTCGTGGCATAGAAATTCTTCTGACTCGTGAGTAGATGATCAATATCTGACCATTTGAACAATTTCAAAGTAATCAACCTGATATAAAATTCAGCTACCACTGATTTAAATTTTTATCTGGTTAACCTGTTTCTTGCTCGTATTTCTAGAACAGTGTGATCGTTTCATCTTGATTTCAAAATGTGATTTGATGATGGTAAAGTAAAACCAGATCGCTCTTCACGTCAAAGATTAACAGAGAGTCATTCAACCGTATGCTTCAGACAAGACTCGAGATAAAAAGTCAAGATACTTGCTATATCTGTTAAGAGAAATGCCATTGGGCTCCAGAATACCCACAACGTCAAAGCATAGGAAAGACAGGAGAAAAAGGAGACAAAGGTATAGATTCATGCTATCATTGTCAGGAAAAAGGTCAACGGTCTCAGAGTGTCCCTAGAAAAAGAGAACAAGCAGAAGGAGCATTCGGAAACAGAAACAAAAGAAGAACCGAAACACGTCAAGAAATGCAAGAAGGCAAGACAATTAGAAGACATTGTTTCATTTATTTGTTGACACCTCTGGTGACCTCTAGCCATAATAAACTAGTATATGTTTGAGGCGACCCTCTTTTATCCGAAAATGCTAAAATGATTTTTATATCTGATTTGTCGTTGTTAGTATGATAATTTTGCAAAAGAAATCACAAAGAATTGAACGATGAAGTTCGAATACCGAAGAATAGATTGTGCGACATCATTCCAAGTATTTTATTAAAACTTTTGGGTAAGTTTCAATGTGGAAGAAGAGAGATAAAAAGGGAAGGACGTTTGTATGGAGTGTTTGTATGTTGTGTGGCTTGTTAGGAAAATTAACTCGCATTGTTGTTAATCTTGTGTTTTTGCTTCCCTTTGTTTCCTCTCGTTTTGCTATGTTGATATTTCCTCTTGTTTTCCTATGTTGATATTTGGTAGCGTTAGCCAAGATAACACCGTCGTCATTTCTCACTGTAAGGGAGATAACCCTTGGGTTTATGTGTTGCTTCTTTCCTAGATTTCTTTCCTTTCTTTTTATATCGTCTCTTCTAAACTTTCCCCTCGTTTTCATGTATAAGGTGCTAATTTTCTCCGCTCTTATTTCCTCTCCCTTCGCTTTGTATCCTGTACTTTCTGATATTTCCCTTTTGTTATTTTTGTTCTCGAGTTTCATTATACAGAAGTGGGGTACTATAGTATCTACTACACAAACTTCAAAGAGTTCAAAACACATCTGCTAGCATTATCAGTAGAGTAGGAAGAACTGCGCACAGTTGCCTCCTGCTATGTAGCACCCACTGGCTACTTGTTCGATCCAGAACCAAACACAAAATATGTTCACTCTGCTACATTTCATTGACTGGCTCCTGCCCAATAGATCGTGAAAACAATTGTTTAAGCGGTGTGACCTCATCGGAGGAAAGACGACATTTTGGTGAGGGGGTGGGGTAAGTGTCTGAAATTTTAGAAATAGGGGGCTTTATTCGAACGGTCATTAAAGGACAGGTCTTTGACATTGACCAAACGCTAAGACTAAAATAGTATGAAACAGTATGCTCTTGAAACAGGATTCGTGTGTTTAGTACCGCGGCCAGATGTCTATGGGCGCGTGACGGACGCTACCTGAGGGGTCAAAAGAACAGTTTGAACTTTGAACGGTTTAATTTTGGGGGACAGGAAATATTGGGGAAAAAAAAGGGATCTTTACTCACCAAATACCAATACAACCATCTTATAGCGGTACCCCCACCCCTTGGATTAGCTAAATCCAATCAGTCAGTGACGTGATGTGCGATTGTGTCCTCGCACTTAAAAAACGTGTCGCCCTGTAACGCTAGGGTGTATTGGGGATTTAAGCCTGGTCTCGAAACACAATCCTTTTATAAGCTATCGGCATTATACAGAAAACAAATCCAATTCGATCAGTAAAC
>JAECUM010008136.1:0-33752 GCA_016617855.1 Megalonaias nervosa | reverse complement strand
TCAGCATTGTAACCAGATACATCCACACAAAAGGATACAACGTCTGCGCTTGTTTACAGTTTTTAGGCATTCACACACACACACACACACACACACACACACACACACACACACACACACACACAAAAACAAAAGAGAGAGAGAATGTATAAATATATAATGCCGATGGTGTTGACGTCCTCATAATAATCGTTACAAGTTATGAATGATGGCAAGTTGATTTAATTGCATAATACTCATATGATAAGCATAGACGATAGCATGATCCTTAACAAGTAAAGTATATTTTAAGGCAGTTTTATCCCTTGTGTTGATTATGCTGTTATTCTTGCAGATAACGAGAAAGATCTTTGGAAGACTTTGAATTCTGTGTATACTGCAGAAACTGGAGATTAAACGTCAATGTTGAAAAATAATATTTGGTAACAAGGCAATCTAAGCTTTCTCCTTTCTATTTGGAAAGATGAGACTGAGAATATTCTATACTTTTAGACTTGAATTTTATTAAATCTGATGATTTTGCGTTTTTCCTACTTAGCTTAAGACCATGATGTCGTAACAAAATCGTGTCAAACTATATTGTATTTTGCTTTGTTTTTGTTGGCCTCAACGGCATTTTTAACACCATCTTTGCTATATCATGCGGTGGAAATGAGAATTAAGCGCATTTCTCAAGGACACAGGGAGGCAACCATCCTAGGCTGACCTGAGTAGGTATAACCCACGACGTTACAATATGCAATGTTATGTATATTTAATTTGCATTGTTTGCTAGTTTATTTATTTTTTTTTTTTAAAATTTCCTGATATGCTATTGTAATGTATAATTGCAAGTTGTACCGATCCTCGTCCAAAATCAAGTTTATTTTCTACATAGGGTGAATTATTGATTTTTTAAAATTTTATTCTGTATACAACTAATACTGTATAGATTTAATATCAGAATTATTATTAATAGAAGTAAATATGTTTATTTGAGTCTGGGTCGAAGTTATCGTAACACCCCTACAATTTACCTGGTGTACCAGACGTTGTCCAGGATATATATTATAACATTCTAAGAATAACTAACATTTTATTTTCTAAACACTAAGAACTTTTTCCCTTAGGTAATTTTGTTTATTAGAAAATTTTAATTGTGACATGAAGTCAAGTGGAAGACTATATAATCTTGTTACTGGAAAGATTATTCATTCGTGCTTAAGATCTAGCAGAATCAGTTTGTATTATTGTTGTGTTTAGTGTTCATTTGTGCTAGAAGTTATTTCTTCCAATCTTCACTGCAAATAATGAGTGCGCATTGAAAAATAATATTCTTGGACAGACTCTTTCACTGGGATTTATAGTAAATTCAAACTTGGAATTATATTACTGTATTTCAACAAAAGACTGTTGGTAGAACAACACATTAGACCCCAAGTTTCAGCGTTGGATATTAGGATTTCAGAACTTTAAATTATTAGGACTTGTGTCGGTAATTCAAGAATTATTTTGGGGTTTAATTCGCAATACCGTAGGTTTTCTTATTTTTGTTTTATTTTCACTTTGTATTCTAGGGAAATAAATTATTTGTTGAATTTTACAAAGCTTGTTGCTTTCCATCTTTTTTATGTTACTTATTTTAAGAGGATAGACTCGTAACAGAAAATTGGGTGCTAGTCTTTGGGATACGAATTTCTTTTAAATTATTTCAGAAAACTTTGTTTTTGAAATTTAAGTTCATCTTGTTTTGAAATTCCTTAAGCTCCGGGTATTATTTCACATCTAAGAAATCTTACTGAATTCAACAAGCCTTTACAATATCATCTAAAGTAGTGATCTTTTTTCAAATCCAACCCAGTAACAGTTAGACTACTTGGAAAAGGATGAATTATTTCACCTTGCCAGAAAATATGATCTTTCTGATGCAAAGGCTTTTTTAACGAAGCAAGAAATAAAAAATATTTTCGTCCAATATTTGGTGGAAAAGACATTTTTGGAATAAACGTGCTATGGATTTGATTAGAAAGTCTCCATCTGTCTCGAACTTACAAGTTATGGAATTGAAATTAAACTATAATAATAAAATACAGCTAAGAAAGCTTGAGCTTCAAGAAAACACATATGCAATTGAACAAAGAGGAGAGAGCGAGAGAGAAAAATGCAGTTGCAGAAAGAGGAAAGAGAGAAACAAATGTAAGTAAAATTAGAGAAAGAGGAGAGAGGAACAAATGCAGTTACAGAAATAAGATAAACAAATACAATTGGAGAAAGACGAGAGAGGAGAAAGAAAACAAGAAAGAAATGGGAATTTCAATTTAGATTAAAAGATTTAGAGCAGGGAAGTGAAAAGAATCCTCCACTTCACACAAAAATTCAAGTTTTAATGTTATTAAGAATATTAACTAAGTACATCCATTTAAAAAAAAAAATGAGTATATAAATATTTCCTTCATTTTAAAAAAATGGCTAAAAATTTGAAATGGTCAAGGGAGCATTGGAGTCGGTTATTACAAAGCGAACGTTTTGGCAAAGCTCGTGACATCTACGCCTATCTTTCAGTACAACAAAGTGCTGACTATGATCTGGTTAAGGGATGCATCCTGAAGGTCATGAGGTGCTACCTGATGTTACCGACAAAACTTTAGGAACTGTAGGAAAGAAACTGGACAAACTCATCTCGAATCTGCAAGAGAAAAGAGCAGTGATATAATAATAGGGGGTGCTTCTCCAATAAAGCTAGTCAAGATTATGAAAATGGTAGACAACTCATATTAGTTGAAGAATTCAAGAACTGCGTCCACAGTGACTTACTTTGATAAGCATTAGGTAGAAACTTTTGAAAATGCTGCTTATGCAGCTAACGAATATTCCTTAGCTCTAAAAGGTTATTTCGTCAATAAGCCTTCCACTCAGCAGTCATCTAGTAACAAACTATTCAGTCTAATACGAGCACTTCTATATTTAAAACTGGCACATATTTTAGAAATCAAGTTTCTGATAAGACTGCTAGAAGCCCTTATCTCTTCCTACGTGTACCTAGTTGCAAGAAGAAAGGACACGTTATTTCTGATTGCTACACATTGAACAATAATGCTTTTATTTCTAAGCTGAAGGTCACGTTTATGTACTGAAAACAATACATTTGTTTTGTCAAACACACTCCACTCTGATTTTATTATGGAGAACTATAAACCACTCATGTAGAAGGGTTCTATTCATTCATGGGTGATCCGGCCACTCCTATCTCTGTTAACATTTTAAGGGATACAGAAGCTTCTCAGAGTATTTTATTATCAGGTGCTTTGCCTTGTTCAGAGACGTCTTCTTCTAATGAGAGTGTTCTTTTTCAGGGAGTAGAGTGTGGCTTTGTTAATGTTCCTTTCCATTGTGTACATTTGTCATCAGACTTAGTTTCAGGACCCGTGATAGTCGGAACAGTGTCGTCTTTACCCAACGACAGTATTTATTTTGTTACAAGGCAATGACCTAGCATGACATAAGGTTGTGGTTAATCCACTTGTAACTGACAAGCCTTGTTTGGATCAGAAAGTCGACCCTATTGAAAAATAAATCCCTGATTTATACCCACTTTGTGTATTCACTAGAACTATCGCAAAGAAAACTTGCGAGAATGACGTTGATCAGGAAGGTATTCTTTTAGCTGGCACATGTATTGGTCAGGGTTTTAATGAGGTCACTTTTGCTACTCGTTTGGATCAATCAAAGTGTACTGATCACAGTTATCCTCTTAAAATTACTGATTCTCTTTATTCTAATCATGGTGATAAACGACAATCACTTGTAGTCAAACAGGAAAAAGATCATGAGATTGCCTTTTTGTTTGAGAGCTCTATTAGCGAAACTGAAGCTACATAATTACCTGTTTGTTATTTTGTTAAAAGTGGGGTCCTTATGAGAAAATGGAGACCACCTGAGGTATCTGCTGGTGACGAGTGGTCAGTGAAATATAAATTGTAGTTCCAAATTTGTACAGAAAGGACATTCTTAGTTTGGCCCATGAAACCCCTTTGGCTGGCAATTTAAGGATCCTGAATCACTTTTATTAGGCAAAAATTAAAAATTATGCTTGTAAACACTGTAGATCTTGTCATATTTGTCAAATGGTTGGATAACCCAATCAGAAGATACCTAAGGCTCATCTGCAACCTATTAGAACTAAAACAATAGCAAAAGATTTGACAAAGTATTTTTTAAACAATTTGCCTTTCTAAGTCTGTCCCATCTGGTTAAGAGTCAAAATTTATGTTTGGAATTTTCCAGCAAGTTATGCATGAATTAGGCATCCAGCAATTCAAGTCTTTTGCCTATCACCCTGCAAGCCAAAGGGCTTTAGAACTATTTCATCAAAATTTGACAATATGATTTAGTCATATTGTTTTAACACTTGAAATTATTATTATGAATGTGTTCATGTGCTGTTGTTTGAGTTCTGGCTCACTTGCCCATACCACAAATTCCTCTTTAGGCTTAGTATTATGGTCCTTACACAGTTGAAAGGAAATTAAATATTTAAAGTAGATCATCAATACTTCTGGGAGGCGAAGACATTAACAACTTTGCCATATAAATATGTTAATGGAGTGTGTTGATAGGGATAGGCAGGTTAATCATGCAACCAGTTTCGTTGTACGTATCCCATAAAGTGGGATTTAAGCGATGGAATGTAATCGGACTTAGTGACTTTGGAGGAACCGATCTTCCGAATTCTCAAATTGTGCATAATCTTGACCAGATACGTTCACATCTGCAGCAAAAAGAAAGTACTAATTAAACAGTTGAACATTAGCACTTGTTTCCATATGTTCCTACACGAAGAAATAAAATCTTGAGTCCACACATGTGAAAACAACATCTGTACAAGATGGACCCTCTCAAACAGGAATTTTTGAAAAAGAACTTCAGTATTTGCTGGAGAATGATTTCATAGAATCGAATAACAGCGACTAGAGTTCACCATGTATACTTGTACCGAAACAAGATAATACTTTCCGCGTGTGCATCGACTATAGAAAGGTGCACAGTGTGTCTAAAACAAATTCATTTCTATAGCCAAGAATCGATGAATGCTTTGACAAAATTGGAAATGCAAAGTGTGTCACCAGATTTGACCTTCGAGAAAGGATTTTTGCAAATTCCACTGACGGAAAGGGCAAATGAATTTTCGACATTCGTACCTCCAGATGGACTTTATCAATATAAAGTAATGCCATTTGGGACGAAAGGTTCGTTTTGTACATTTCGACGTGTAATGAACATGATTACATCTGGTGTAGATAATTGCAGTGCTTACATAGATGATGCTATCTGTTACGTATCGGCTCGTTTAAAGTAACAAAAAGAAAAGAGCGAAGACAACAAGCTTTGTATGCTTGAACAAAAATAATTTATTTCCCTAGAAAACACGGTGAAAAGGTGAAAATATGAAATAGGACTTACGATTTGTGAAGAAAATCCAAACATTTGTCCTAGAATTGTGAAAACATATAAGTCCTATCAATAAACAGTTCAAATTGAAGCTAGTCTGAATCTCAGTTCCGTTCCAAGATGGTGGATGATGACGTCAGACGAAGTTTTTATACAAATGTCCAGAAGTTTCACTTTGAATCACAATTTGTACTGTTCTGTTTCAATTTAGAATTAATTTCACCAAATGTCTTTGTCCAAAGCCAGTTGTGTAGTTCTCCAGGGAAAATAATTGTTGTTTAACAAGTAGATGAATTACAACTGTCATCTATAACAATATACATCTCGCTCTACAGACGTACAAATGAATAACTCTTTCCAGCACCAGGAAAAGAATACCTTCTTCTCAAGGTATATGAACGACTCTACAAGGTGTTAAAATATGACTCTGACCACTATTTCACAGATACCTGAGAATTTAAACTGAACGAAAACGTCATTTCATGTACACGCACGAAAAACGCGTGGTGATTTCGAAATTTCACCATCGCAGTACAGAATGTCAACAAGTATAATTAGAAATGACCTTGGTCACAACCAATTATTTTTGCCGACTGTTTACTTAAATCGACAAACCATTGCATGTACAATCGTGCTCATGAGAGTCATATTTACGTTCTAAATAAACATGATGTTTCTCTCAAAACGTCAGATCCTGTGAACATAATCATCATAACAATAATAATCATATATAATGATACAAAAATGAAATAGAAAGAATTCAAATTTTAGCACACAAGTAATTAAACTACATGGTCGTAACATATCATCTACAACAATACACTTAAATCACTTAGATACAATTAGGAAATTTTTTGACAGACTCACTGATGTAAATTTGACAATTAATTTATCCAAAATTGAGTTTTGTTGTGCTTGTGTAACATTTCTAGGTCTTTTCGTGAGACATAGACAGGTTGAACCTATAGATGCTAAGGTCAAGGCTATCTCTAAATCCCATGTGCCTATCAACCAAAAGCACCTGATGAAATGTGGGGGTATGGCTGGATACTATCGGAAATTTTGTTCCAATATTTCCATACTTGCTGAATCTCTGATAAATTTGTTGAGCAAGAAAGCCAAGTTTCATTGGTCTGAAAAATGTCAGGAGGCTTTTTGATAAATTAAAAGCCATACTTAAGAGTTCTTTAAGCACCAATTTTCAGTCAATCGTTAATAATGTATGTTAATGTAAGTGATGCCTAGATCATTTAGTGCGCGACTTTGCTAAGAAATTAAATATGCACCAGAGAAATTATTCCACAATCGAGAAGGAATGTTTGGCTTTGATATTAGCATTGCAACGCCTTGAAGTGTATATTAGTTCAGCTCCTCCGATTATTGTGTTTAGTGATCACAGCCACCTTACTTTCATTGACAAGATGAAAAACAAAAATGAGAGATAATTAAAGTTGAGCTTGATGTTGCAGAAATACAATATTGACATTAGACCTGTTAAGGGAAAAGGCAATTTAATAGCAGATGCACTTTCACGTGTATAGAAATATGATTTCGTTTCATGTATACCTTGTACCATTCATAAACCTTTATTACATAAATCTTCCTTTCCTTATGAAGGGAAGTGTTATGTATATTTAATTTGCATTGTTTGGTAGTTATTGTATTTTTTTTTAGTTTGATTATATACTATTGCAATGCAATATTGTATATTGGACTTAACCTTGTCTAAAATCAAGTGTATTTTCGACTTGACCTGAATTATCGATTTTTTTAAAAATTTTATTCTGTAAACAACTAATACATAGCAAAATATTCTATATGTGTATGGGTTTAATATCAGGATTATTATTAACAGAAGTAAATATGTTTATTTGGGTGCAGGACTAAGTTATTGAAATTCCCCTATAATTTAACTTGTGTACCTGACATTTTCCAGGTTAAATATTATCATTTTAGTAACAGACACTCTAAGAATAACTAACATATCATTATGTAAACGTTAAGAACTTTCTAGATGGTTATTTTCCATTAAGTAATGGCTTTTTGTTTAGATAATGTTAATTGTGACTTGAGGTCAAGTGGAAGACTATGTAATCTTGCTACTGGAAAGATTATTTATTCATGCTTAAGACCTAGCAGAATCAGTTTGTATTATTGTTGTGTTCATTAGTTCGTGTGGGATGGAATTTATGTCTTCAAATTGTTCAATTCAAGTGAATTTTCTCTGGAAATACAGAGTGCTCATTTTAAAAATAATGTTCTTCGAGGGAGTCAGTCATTGGGATTTATAGTAAATTCAAATCTGGAATTATATCACTGTGTTTCAACAAAAGACCATTGGTACAACAACACAATAGAGACCGCCACAAGCACATCAACGCCGTCGTTTAACTTAATTTGCATTTCTACTAAAGTTCATTCAGCACTTCAAATTATTAGGGCTTGTGTCTTTAATTCTAGGATTATTTTGGGATTTAATTCTCAACACCATTAGTTCTTTTTTCATTTTCACATTTTGCTCTAGGTATAAAAATTATTTGTTGAAATTTACAATGCTTGTTGCTTTTAACTCTCTTCAGTTACTTATTTTAAGAGCATGGACTTGTAATAACCAACAATCACGATTGAATTCAATTGTATCCAGGCCGTAACCTGTAAAATTTGTCAGTTAAGTATCTGAAAGGAATCCTGGGAGATCGATATAGCTTTCTTTAATCTGATGTTGGAAAGAAGGAGAATCTAAAGCGATAAAATGTTCGCCTCAGTCTCTATTTGTTCAGTAAACTGTTTTCACGCATAAAGGCAAATACATTTCTGAATAAACCCCGGCCTCCTTGGAGGTCGGGACATAAGATTAATTATTATCCATGGAGCACAATGTTAGTTAACCGTTCAAAGGTGTATGCATATGTTCTCTCAGTTTGCACATTTGTTTATGCCACACCAATAAATAAACAAATGTGTGTGTGTGTGTGTGTGTGTGTGTGTGTGTGTGTGTGTGTGTGTGTGTGTGATTTGGATTTTTAAAGTAGCTTTAACAATTTTTCAGTCATATCGCTACGATGTCTGCAGTGTGGCAGTTTACAGTGATGTCTAGCACTGGGGCATCATGCCGCAGACATGTAGCATGATGTCCCACACAGTCACATTATCCTGACACCAAGCCGACCAGTCCTAAACTAACCTCTTAATGCTGCTGTTAGTACCATTTTTTTAAAGTCTTTGGTGTGACTCGGCCGGGGATCGAACCCACGACCTCCCGCATCCGAGGCAGACGCTCTAACCACTAATCCACCGGAGCGGTTAAATAAATAAAATAATAAAATGAGAATTTCCTGCAACTTGACTATGGTTTACATGCGTATTCTTTCTCTGATGTACATTACGTTGTACGTTTTGCGTTTTGCAATCATACCTCGATATAACAGTAGAGATAGATCAAGGCGATGTCTCTTATGTACGTCAACCAGATGTAACATTTGTGATAATTAAGCTAAAAACAAACAATGCTATATTATCAAGGAAGAAAAGAAAAGAAAGAAAGCTGATTGTTTCAGTGTTGTGAAAATTAACTTTTATCTATTATTAGTGTGCGATGAATTACTAATTGAAGCACAGTGACTAAGAAGTGGATGGACAAATATAAAAGTTGTGATCAAATCTTTCAAAAATGTGTGCTGTTATCTCCGGATTTGTTACAAACAATAAAAAGAAGTCTGAAAAAGAATGAAAGACGAAATTTAGGGAATATATAATCCATATTTGTATGTGCTTGCATACCTGACCTGAATCCTGTCAGATCTTCTTGATGCCAGATTCACTAAGTAATTCGTTACCATAGTGAGCGAGAAAGCATCGGGGCTGATAAACACACAATTTTACGCATGTCTACTTTTGCGTATGGTATGACGTGGTAAAATACCAACCGAACGGTGATATGCTCAGCTACACTTTGCTCAAGGCTTTTATAACTAAGTAAGGATGTAGCCATCCATTTAGTCACTATTACAAAACAGGGACGACCCTGTTTCAACGTGTATCCCCAGTATATTCGTGTGTATTCTCACTGATGTCTCGGTTTTATACCATTTACACACGCGCGCGCGCGCGCGCACACACACACACACACACACACACACACACACACAGACATATATTGTCCATGAAGAAGATTTCATTTTACGATGCAATGCTCTTTCTTCACTCTCAGCGGACGTGATAGTGTCGGACGAAGCCTGAAGTAAAACAACTTTACATGAAAAATATTTGACTGCAGTAAAATCAGACTGCAAAAACATACTTTTAAAAGTATTTAGTTGCTTTACATTTCAATTGCATGTAAAGAAATAATTTTTAATATATTAAACTTACAAACAAACAAATTAATAAAATATACCTAACACTGGTCATTCAGCCACATATCAGCTGATGGATACCCTTCATAAGATCTCCAATGCAATCGACCAAAACAAAATTTCGTGCATTGTATTCTGTGACATATCTAAAACCTTTGATATAGTTTTACATAGGGGATTAATAGTGTAACTGAAAAATTATGGAATTAATGGAAATCTGTCAGCATGCATCAATGACTGATTAACAAACAACGCTAGCAGAGTTATGGTTGGAAATTAATTTTCAGACCCTGGACGGCTGTATGTGTACCTCAGGAATTAGTATTAAGTCCCATCCTCTTTCTTGCATACACTAATGACACGATCTAAAGCTTAAAAGCACTGATTATTGGCGGACGACTTCTCTTCTCAGTGCATATAACTGTATCAACTTTCCTTCAAACGATTATCTTCAGGAAATTATCGGATTGGGCAAAAAACTGGCTTGTTTATTTAAATTAATTCGAAAAAGAGTGCATCGACAATAAACTTGACTATACACTCGCCCTTGACTGTTCGGATCAAAATATTAGTTTTGTTACATCATATTGACATATAGAAATTATTTTATCATTATGACTCTTGCAACAACCATATTAGTTATATAATTAATTCAACATCTGTGTTTAAAGGGCAACTAAAGAGGTTTAAAAATGTGGTAATAAAACATAACCTAAATAAAATGTTTTAACCTACATTATCTCAGTTATGGAATATATATTTGAAATTTTGTCTTTTGTACTAAATCTGATTCCAAAACAACATGAAAAGTTACAACTTGCAGCAGCCAGAATTGTGACTGGATTATCAACATTTACAAGCAGATACGCAGGGATGGTCTACTCTCGTTGAAATGCGAAACAAAATAAATCGCTGTAGTTTGTTAAAATTATAAAGAATCAGTCTCTGCATTACATAATTGATTTACTCGAACCTAGTTCACGAGATACGGTGTCATATAATCTGGGAAACTAATAAAACAGCATTAAACATTGATGTAGAACCTCTCGGTGAAAAAACGTATATATCAACACTTGTCAACTCCACTCTGTGCCAAAATCGCTAAATAGGCGACTATGCTATCTAGCGTTTTTTTTATCCAATTTTGGATTCTATCCAAAAACATCAATCAAGTTTGTGGTCATGTCTGTATGTTAAGAGCAGCAAATTAGTTCCAAACACATGGTCTCTTTGTTTTGTTAATTTCGTGACTAATGTCAGTCTCATCTCTGGGAATTAATTTTAAACTAAGCCCAATTCTTTCCCCTAAAAGTGTGTTAATGCGATTTTTTTTTTTTTTTCGCAAAGCGTAAAACTGACAATGATTTTTGGAGCACTTCCGTTGACAATCTTCATTTTCGGAGGTGCTTAGTTTTGCTCCTTATAAAGTTCTTCAATTTCCGAGGTAAGTAGTAGTACTTGTAGTTTGCAATCCCATAATGCCTAAATAGAAGTAATCGATTTTTTAAAAAATACCGGAACTTGTGAAGTTTTTTGTCAACTCATGGAAGGATCACCACAATCTGCAAGAAACTTTTCATTTATACTATCAGCAAATAAAGACCAAAATATCCATGAGCAACACGTTCTGCTGCCAGTTATTTAGCATTTGATCATAGGTGAGTTTTTGCCGTATTAAGCCAAATAAGACGCAAATGCAGTTCGCTCAATTACGATTTACTTACTTAATTAAATTTGTAATGGAGAGGACCCCATATTTTCACAGAAATTTTGTATTTGACATTATATATAAAACTGATGAAAAACTTGACTAACACAAAACCCTAATTTATATGAGATGTAGTAGAAAACCAATATTTCTGATTAATGCTTTAATCATTGGGCATAGTTTCACATTAACTCCAAACTTCAAATGCTAGACTTCAAACGCCGAAAATTCAGGATTGATCACTTTTAAGGTATGAAACAATTAATGTCTGAAAAAGTATTGTTGTAGAGCATAAAAGTGGTAGCAAAAATATTTTATAACTTGAAATCACAGGAAATAACAGCACAATTAATCAAGAGTTAATCCCTTTCATTACTATATTTTCGTATCACTAGACCTGTATTTCTAACAAAGGTAGAACAAACCATGACATTATATTTTACAAGTTCGTACCATTACAAATAGAAAGGGAAATGCAATAATTTCTGAGAACATACAAAAGGAAAATTAAAACGTTGACTACAATGTCTTCTTACACTTACATGATTATGGTGGCATAGCATCTGGGAAAGGAATTTAAAATCTACAAGGAATAAAGTTGTAACATTTACAATTTACAAAGATTAAAATGAATACATACATATAATGAATACCTACATATAATGAATACATACATATAATGAATACCTACATATAATGAATACCTACATATAATGAATACATACATATAATGAATACCTACATATAATGAATACATACATATAATGAATACGTACATATAATGAATACCTACATATAATGAATACATACATATAATGAATACCTACATATAATGAATACGTACATATAATGAATACCTACATAATATGAATACGTACATATAATGAATACCTACATATAATGAATACGTACATATAATGAATACGTACATATAATGAATACATACATATAATGAATACCTACATATAATGAATACATACATATAATGAATACCTACATATAATGAATACATACATATAATGAATACCTACATATAATGAATACGTACATATAATGAATACCTACATATAATGAATACGTACATATAATGAATACCTACATATAATGAATACGTACATATAATGAATACGTACATATAATGAATACATACATATAATGAATACGTACATATAATGAATACGTACATATAATGAATACGTACATATAATGAATACGTACATATAATGAATACGTACATATAATGAATACGTACATATAATGAATACGTACATATAATGAATACGTACATATAATGAATACGTACATATAATGAATACATACATATAATGAATACATACATATAATGAATACATACATATAATGAATACGTACATATAATGAATACGTACATACGTACATATAATGAATACGTACATATAATGAATACGTACATATAATGAATACGTACATATAATGAATACGTACATATAATGAATACGTACATATAATGAATACGTACATATAATGAATACGTACATATAATGAATACGTACATGTAATGAATACGTACATATAATGAATACGTACATGTAATGAATACGTACATGTAATGAATACGTACATGTAATGAATACGTACATGTAATGAATACGTACATTGAATACGTACATATAATGAATACGTACATATAATGAATACGTACATATAATGAATACGTACATATAATGAATACGTACATATAATGAATACATACATATAATGAATACGTACATATAATGAATACATACATATAATGAATACGTACATATAATGAATACGTACATATAATGAATACATACATATAATGAATACGTACATATAATGAATACATACATATAATGAATACATACATATAATGAATACGTACATATAATGAATACATACATATAATGAAGAAGAGAAGAACCTTTAGAACCGCTGATACAACTTTGCTTCTTTATGCATCCCATGAGTCACTTGTATGGACTCCTTGGTCCGGAGTATGACTACCCTGACCCAAAAATGGTTTTAGCTTAGAGTAATGTAACACTTCTCAACAGATTGTCTAGGGAAATAGGAGAGTCGGCTGGCATATGTTTTGCATGGAGGGCAACGCCACGTTAGCATAGTATTCAGGCAACATGTAAATTTAACATTAAGAAAGCTTTTGACAAATTCAATCATAACGATACCCTCTTGGTAAATTAATCCGAGTCCCCGAGGCTCCAGAAGAGGAACAAAAGTTCATTCAAGTTTGCAACAAAAGACTAAATGACGAAGCAATGCAACACAGTCATTATTATTATTATTATTATTATTATTATTATTATTATTATTATTATTATTATTATTAATTGGTGCTGTTGAAACAACATATGTCTGAAAATCTATTGCCGTTATAACAGAAACGCAAATTCCGCAAGACGGTTTCTCTTACAGGATGATTAATGGCATTTACTGACGTAGTAAGAATAGGCGCGATATCATCTTTACAAAAACATATTTGAGAGAGTAAAAATTTATTGAATTTCTTGGAAGCTTACATAAATAGGGGCGATAAAGTGCTACAAATGTTGCACTGAAACGTAAGTAAACCTGATTGATTTAGGTAAATTTAGGTAAGCAAACCTGATTGATTTAGGTACATTTAGGTAAGCAAACCTGATTGATTTAGGTACATTTAGGTAGGTAAATTTGCATAGTACCATTTTGTTACGACTCAATGGTCTTCAACTAAGTAACAGAAAAGATCGATAACCAACACATTTTGCAAAATTCAACAAATAATGTATTTCCCTAGAATACAAAGTGAAAGTTTAGAACGAACTTACAATATTATGTATTAAATCCTAAATATTCCTTTTAGTTCTTTCTCTAGTCCAACATATGAAGTTCCAATTGAATTTCAATGGTGTTCTAAATAAATTCCAATATTGAATGTGTTGATATGCCTGTGGTCTCCAACCTGCTTATGTGCTAATGGCCTGCAGTGTGTTAGCAGTTTTTTATGTATCACTTCACTAATATAACTCAAAATGTCCTTGCTTGAATTCACTATAATTCCAAATTAAAGCTTTAGTCCGAAAATATTATTGAGCACTTTGTAATTCTAGTAAATAATAATTTGAATAAATATATCCACCTAAATTAAAAACTGACCACATCAACAAGACTGATTCTGCTTCTGATCTTAAGGCAAGAATGAATAATCCTAATATAAACATGTTTATGCACCCCTCTACTTTGACCTAGTTCGCAATTACCACTTTCTGGAAATACTCTGTCAATTTAATGTTAAATTTCCTTTTCGAAAGTTTCGAAGGTCATAATCGAAACTGTATCATTAACTCAAACTAGGTAAACGTGTTTACAATAAATGATCTGAATATTTAATCCACAAATATAGAGAAACGTATTATGTTGTTTACAAAATAAACGTCGCTGGTCAAGTACACCCTTAACGTGATTATGAATAAAAGATCAAATACAATATACAGATATACACAGCATATAGTCATGGAGAAAATTCAACAAACAATACAAATTGCTTATGCATAACAATCTAATGCACCAAATTGAACTCTAATTAATATATCAACACTTATTCCCCCTTCCCTTTGTTTTAGTTATTTTTACATGATTGATATAGCACTGATTCATGCTGCTATCGCTTCCTTCCAATATTTCATTCATATTAACGAATAAATCAAATTCATTTTCAACATTCCTCGAATTCCACAAATTTTACTGAACATCGTTTAAACTAATGGCTATATGTAAATTGTATCTGAGGATAGTTGGGGTGGGGGAAGGGTTTCGGGGGTGGTGATATTTAAAAAATTGATTCCACAGTATGATATAATATTTACCATTACCATTGTTTTTAAACTAATGCAGACTATTTTGTCCTTAGCTAGTTAGGCAAATTTAAAGATGAACATCTCCTAATCAATCGGCATGTGTCTATCTGCAGTGATAGATATACAAACCTGTAAAATATCCATCTTAAACGTTCGATTATTACCTGTCCAATTTTGGTATGTAAATGCTCAATGACATCCATTTCTCCTAGATTCAATGTAGTTAAAGGCTTTGCTTTGTGATGTGAACTAATTATGTTTACACCTTGATCTTCATTAGTCTGTTGTTTCCTGTGGCTGATCATTAAGTCTAACTGATCTATATATAGCACATCGTGGAACTGTTGGAATGGTAATTTTCAAATACAGATGTTTCACTGAAAATTTCCTAGAAATATTTTTATTGTTGCTGCAGTAGAATCCAATCATTTAAATTTTGTAAAATGAGTCCCTAAATCGTTTAGTAGTAATTCTGTCATTTTGTCTATATGGCTTATATATTTTTAAGTTGCAAAATGTTTAGCTAGTGGTGCACAGATTCAATAGGTCTTCACTTTCATTTATTTAGCAGAAATATTTAAATACATAATGAACTATTTTGTAATGTGTGTAATTTTTTTATTTTTCTTATATATTTAGTTATTATATTTATATGCAAAATAAAATACATCTTTATATTTCACTTTTGGCATAAAGTTTGACAATGACTCACTCCTAGTGACCGAATGCTTTGCCCTGTTGAGTACTTTACTTTCGATAGTAATCCAAGGTACACATCTTGTCCGGTGTGCTTCATTTTAGTTTTCCCAGTGCTAAGGAATTCACACCCAGTAACTTACGTCTCCAGTCGGACCTTTTAACCACCTGTGACCATTGAGTCCACAAGGACAACAGAGGGTGGGCCTTACCCTCTAGCCATTGGAAATGTCTTTAGTGTTCACATAATTTATATTAGTGGATGGCTACTCCAATATATGCACTCAATGCTCCCTAACGGTTGGTTAAGTACACATTGTTTGTGTATTACTACAAATAGATAACGGAATGCACTTATGCAAGGATTGTGTGTTCCAGAAGCACTTTTTGACCTAGTGCACACGTACATGAGTGTAAGTTGGATAGACTAAAAGAAAATTACATTCAGCTTGAATATCATGACTTCACATAGCATACAATATCTTTCTCTTCTAATGATTGTAATGTCCACCACTACCCCACCTCGATATTCACCACCACGTCAAGTCATATGTTTGCTTTTACCATTCAGTTAGACATAAAATGAATGAGGTCCCAAATTGGTGCCGAGTTCAAATAGATTGACACATTAGACAAATAAATGATTATCATTTTGAAAGTTACCAAGCTATCTCCCAGTGTTGTTAGGCTCTTTTAATCGATCATGTCTGTAAGTTTTATGAGATAATTTCAGCATGAGATCCTATTTGCACCCAAGCAAAAAAATGCAATCAAAGAAGGAAAATTGTTACCCTATGAAATGCCTATCGCTTTTCGGTAGAAGTACTATCGTATAAATTAATTTACATTATTTAATGTTTGGCCAACTTTGTCAGATAGTCTCTTTAAGGTGGGCATAGTGTTTGGCTGTCCTTAGCACATAGTCTCTTTAAGGTAGGCATAGTGTTTGGCCATCCTTAGCACAGAGTCTCTTTAAGGTAGGCATAGTGTTTGGCCATCCTTGGCACATAGTCTCTTTAAGGTAGGCATAGTGTTTGGCCATCCTTAGCAGAGTCTCTTTATGGTAGTCACTCTGTTAGTATTAAAATTATCAAATATATAAAACATTAATCGGGGATTCAACATTAACTTCAATGGGCAAACTTTTTTTGTCAGAATCTCCTTATTGAGGCTGGGTACACTGTTTAACAAAAACTTTTAAATTTAGTTGAATTTACTAATCGTTGAAATTTTCACCACGCGTCCTTTATAATAGAATAAACTGAAACAAAACTGTGCATTTTTAAAACAGAATCCCGCAGCAAAACTCACGATTTCTCCCTTCGTTATGCAAGATGCATCAAATAATGTCCCACCCCTTCCCCTATCCCGACAAAAACAGTCCAATACCTACAACGTTGAGGGTACCTATTAGTCAGATTTTCGATTCGCATCAACACATAGCAAAATAATTGTTTCTGTAATTAATAAAGCCAGTCAATTGTGCCGATTATGGTCAGGTGGGTCGAAGTTATTTTTAATTTAGAAGACAATAGGTTCATTATATTATAAGGCATGTACGCATGAAGCCAACTCAAGAGACACACCACATATCAAAACGGCAAAATTTAGAAAATATGAAGAACCTTATAATGGGAAGAAGTTGTAAGGCACTATACGTGATATAGTAGGATTAAGGCACTATACGTGATATAGTAGGATGTTTGCCCCCCCCCCCCCCGCTAGGATTTTGCAGCTAAAAAGAAAAAGGAAGCAAGAAAGGAGATCGCGCGGCTTAATAGCATCAAAGATCTACCAATAATTTACCGGCATAAGGATGTCAGGCGCCAAAACATCACTGTGCTAATTCCAGGCATAAAAGAAATACAAATAGTCGCAAAAAAAAAAAGACACAGTCGAGGCAACCACCACGGCTGTATAAAGAACAACCTGTCTCGAGATGCATACTATCTGTTATCTATCTAGATAATAAAACAATGCCAAATATGGTGTTTCGGTCACGCGATCGCAGTTCACAGTTCACAGTAGCCAATAAATATCCGTGTGAAATATGGATCGTTGTTTACGTTTAGTGGTCAAACATCACTCTTCCGCCAGGTGTTGAGAGGTCTGAGGTAAAGCGTCCGTCAACTGTGTATGGTAACAATGCAGGACAAAAGCTTAATGCTTACAAGGACAATGATAACCAAACCAAGGCCTGCAGAGCAACCAGAGGAAATATAATTATGATTGGTGATGCACTCCTCGTATCTGCCGTTCTATTTTCCGAATAGAAACTTCAGGCACCAAAACTGAGACATCTTCGCATATCGGATGTAACGTCAGCACCATTTTTGATTTAAAACTAACCAGATATGAGTAGAAATCGTTTCGTGTAATACGTTTCTCAATATTACCATCCACTGAAGAAAAATTGATTTTCAAGATAACCATCTTGCCAGCTTTATTGGATGCAAATGTGGCGACATTTTTATTAGGACCAACTAGATATCATAAAAGTCTTTCGTTGAAGAACCTTTGTCAATACGATTTTCCGCTTGGAGGAGTAGAGATATATTAAATTTTATGATGGCTGCTATAGCGGCGTAATGGTGGTATATTTGAAGGCAGACAAGTTTTACTTACGTACAACTAGATATATTTGTTACGTGTTCTGGTGAAAATATAATCGTGATATAAATCTCCGTTTAGGTGGAGAACGAATACAAATTTTCAATATGGCCGCCTTGGCACAAAGGTGCACAAAGGTTTTTATTATTTAATGGTATCTAGGTCCTCCAATACTATTAAAGATTCACTGCTATCAAAGCGATATACGTCCTCCAATACTATTAAAGATTCACTGCTATCAAAACGATCTGCGTCCTCCAATACTATTAAATATTCACTGCTATTAAAACTATATACGTCCTCTAATGCTATGAAAGATTCACTGCTATCAAAACGATCTACGTCCTCCAATACTATTAAAGATTCACTGTTATCAAAGCGATCTACGTCCTGCAACACTATTAAAGATTCACTGCTATCAAAACGATCTGCGTCCTCCAATACTATTAAATCTTCACTGCTATTAAAACTATATTCGTCTTCTAATGCTATGAAAGATTCACTGCTATCAAAACGATCTACGTCCTCCAATACTATTAAAGATTCACTGCTATCAAAACGATCTACGTCCTCCAATACTATTAAAGATTCACTGCTATCAAAACGATCTACGTCCTCCAATACTATCAAAGATTCACTGTTTCAGTGATTTTTTTTCTCAAATCTCCTCTTCAATAGGCATGCCATCGTCTAAGAAAAGCTTTCGTAACAAACTCAAACAAAAGTGTGCGATAATAAATCACGTTTTTATTGACAACAAACAGCTATTGTATCCATAACATCTGAAACTGTTGCCATAATAATCTAATAAATAGTTGCCGTTAACGCTACCTGGAAAATAATGTTTGTTATTGTTTTTTGTCTCTCTAGATGTCAATTATTTAATTCTGAAAAATTGTTTGCATTACTCGCAACATATCCAAACAATCAAGGCCCAGCTCAAGTCATTTGCTTCTATGTGCCATTATTAAACTTTTCAAATCTTAATTCCATTTATTTCATCAAATTTAGGTAAACTGCCGACAGTTGGTAATTATTTGTTTCACAGTTTTTGTTTTATTTGATAAATTCTGTTTTATAGCTATGTATTGTTTTCTTAAAGTTGGACACTTAGCCGTGCTAAATATTTGTGTTTCTCAGCAGCCGAGAAACATAACAAAATCGCTACCATCAGTCATGAACCGTCACTAATGTTACCAGCTTTGGGGTCGGTTTCATCAAAGGCATTTTCAGCTTCCATTAACCTTTAGCGGCTACATCTTACATTAGGTCATTTTGTCTTTTCACTACTAATAACGCCTCATTAGAAAATACATCATTTATAAAAGAATGATTTCAAATCGATTGGACAAAGATCTGTTTGATACATTATTGATTATGCTCTTCCTGAACATATAAAAAGTTGATCTGCTTTCTATCACTGAGACACTAGAGTAGCGTTACGTTTCTAGACAACACTTAGGTTTGGATCTTTGCGTATCCAAAACGAGCTAGAATACGAGGCTGTCAGTTAACATATCTTTTACAAGGTGTGACCCAGGTGCGTGTTTGTCGTGAATGAGTGCGTAAGTAAGTGAGTGATCGATTAATGCGCAAGAAGTGCATGAAGGAGTAGCTAAAGTCGATCCCATGCCACCTAATAAAACCCCTTGGCACTTCTGTTCTCGTGTCCGGACGAACAACACCTTTCTCGTTCTACTTTTGAAAACGGCATTCTCTACAGAACCACTTCTCATGATGGCCAATCAATCAGACAGTTTGTGATTCCAGAGTCATGGAGCCTAGCCTTGAAAGGCATTCATAACGATATGGCCATCAAGGCTAGGAGAAGACACTCTGGCAAAGGTTTCATTGGCCTGGACTGGAGAAGGACGTGAATCGCAAGGCGAGTCTTGCGAATGGTGTATACGCAGAAAGACTCATTCTAGGGCAATGGCTGAATTAACCCCAATTCACACCACTCATGGAGCTCATCTGCATAAACTTTTTGTCACTAGAACGGTTTAAGGGAGGGGTTGAAAGTATTTTGGAAATAACTGATCATTTCACCATTCCTTGCCGCAACCAGACGGCTCTGATTACCGCTAAAGCCTTTTATGAGCACTTCTTTCGATATTACAGTTTCCCAGAAAGGCTTCACGGTGATCAGGGATGTAATTTCAATGGTAGAGTAATAAAGGAACTATCCAAATTAGCGAACATACAGAAGTCTCGCTCATCCCCGTTTCACTCACAGGGAAATGGTGCATGCGATTGCTTCAATGAAACGCTCTAAAAATTGCTAGGGACTTTGGAGGAGGAGCAAAACCAAGACCGGAAGTCGTACATTGCAGCATGATTCCACTGGATTCTCACCCCATTTTCTAATGTTTGGGTGGCACCCCCGGCTTTCGGTTGACGCCTATCTGGGCACCACACCAGATTGTGGCTAGGCTGCTGCAAGGCTCAAACGTACGCCAAAAAACTGAAAGACCGCTTCCAATTTGCTGATACAGCCACACCGAGTGAGTCGAGCAATAGCCATGCTAAGAACAAGTCTGTAAGTCCAAACTTGAAGTAGGGAACCGAGTCCAAGTGCGCAATGTCGGTCTAAAGGGGAGACACAAATTAGCCGACAAGAGGACCAAGGATGTATATCAGGTGATATCAATCCCCAATTTAGATTATGCCTGTGTACACGGTAAGAAATGTCGCGGGTTCATAATATGTAAGCACATTGCACCGTAATATGCTTTTGTCCTTTGACTATCTTCCTTGTGATCCAGCCCCCATGAAACCGGTTCAGAAGAAAATGTCTGTACCGAAAGCTACCCATTCAGAGTCTAGCTTCTAATCTTCGAATTTTGACACCGACCTGTATGTCATACACTACACTGACTGCCCCTGACAGTAGATCTTGATCTATTATCGACCCCGATTGAAGCCAGTCTCTTGAAAGCGTAAACTTTCAAAATAGTGGGTCTAGGCTATTTCAAGTAGTTAAAATGAACCAACAACTCGTTTTTCTACTCCCTCTCATGCCTCGCATGAGCATCAGACTGTGAGGTTAGTTCATAGCCAATGGTGCCACATTTGTCACGGAAAGACTCAGGATAACAACCGGTAAGGCGTTCTACCAGAGGCCGAAAACCACCCTACCGGCTGGGCCAGTGGGTGTATTCGCAGACGATTTATTACGTGTGAGTTACTGAGATATGTCCGTATGTTTGGTTTTTTTTTTTTTTTCTTTCTTTTTTTTCTTTCTTTTTTTGCAGTACACAGGAGTGATGCTGAATAGCTCATTTATTTTCAATCTAACACAAAAATATAAATCTCAGGGGACAATTCGATGTCATTATCTAAGTAATTAATTGTGGTTTCAATTTCAGTGGTTTGTATATTTTTCCAGTGCAATTTAACTTACTAAACTTTGTAGTTCCGTTCATCTTTTTTACTTGTCCTCCATGTTGGGAACTAATGGCTGTGGTGGCCTAGTGGTGAGAGCGTCCTCCTCGAATGCGGGAGGTCGCGAGTTCGAACCCCGGCCGAGTCATACCTAAGACTTTTTAAAAAATGGTACTAACAGCTGCCTCGCTTGGCGCTCAGCATTAAGAGGTTAGTGTTAGGACTGGTCGGCCTGATGTCAGGATAATATGACTGGGTGGGTCATCATGCCACATGTCTGCGGCAGGATGCCCCAGTGCGAGACATTGCAGTAGTAATAGGGGACAATAGGGCCCTCATGAGCCCAAAAAAGGAAAAGCAGCCTGGGACGATATGGGCCCACGATTTATAGGCCCAAAAGCACACCCTGGGACGATATGGGCCCAAAATGTATAGGTCCAAATGGCACAGCCTGGGACGATATGGCCCTCAAGATTAATGATGGTACTGGATATTGGCAACAATGTGGCAAGGGACTGACCTGAATACACGCAGCTACCACTCTAGGGAGGGACAAATACAATAGAGAGACAGACACATAGACAACACATAGATCATAGATAACACATAGATAGGCAAAGTGAAAATAAATATCTTTTCGACGCAGTGGAGTGGCCCTGAAAGGGCCTTTGGTTTTTTTGCTTCTATTGTCTCCAGTTCTTCCACCAGCTTCTTAATTTTCCAATGATTCCTTTCTTCTTCTTTTTCTTTTCTTCTTCTGGTATCCAGTCTGGATGTCCCATAGCTCTAAATTTTTGCTGCATTTTCATCCAGTTCTTATTCAGTCTGTCAAAGTACTCTTTCTTTTTTTGGTTTTCTTTCTCCATTCTCTCTTTTGTCCATATCTCTTTGATTTTCTTCACCTCTTCTCCCATTACCTTTTTCATAATCTCTTCTCCTTTCTTTAATCCGTCTAAGCCTTGTTTGACAGAAGGCCACTTGATTAAATGGAATATGTCTTCCAAATAACATCTGACTTCTATAACAATATCAATCACTTGTTTCAAAGTTCCCACTCTTACATATTTAAGTTGAATAAAGCCTCTCAACTCTCAACTTCTCCGCTTCCTCCACTATCATCCCTTGTAAGTCAAAACTGGCTACTTTCAGTCTGGTCACCAAGTCTTGGCTGCCTGGGAACCTCCATTCCTTTCAAGCCTATCCAGTATGTATGATCCATCCATCATCCAATACCAACTGTCTTTTAATTGGTTAAATACTTCCATCTTGATAGATGTTGACTAATCAACGTGGGTAGCCAGACTGACTAGCGTTCCGCGTTATATACGTCAAGCACGGACGTGAACGAAAACATCCCTTACACTCACTTCACATATTATATACTATCCTCACCAACAAACGAGAAAGCATAAAACACACGCCTATATACTATCCTCACCAACGATCGAGAATGCATAAAACACACACCTATTTACTATCCACACCAACGGACGAGAATGCATAAAACACACACCTATTTACTATCCTCACCAACGGACGAGAATGCATAAAACACACACCTATTTACTATCCTCACTAACGAACGAGAAAGCATAAAACACATCTATTTTGCTATCCACACCAACGAACGTGAATGCATAAAACATACCATACCTACTATCCACACCAACGGACGCGAATGCATAAAACACACACACACATACATATACTATCCACACCAACGGACGCGAATGCAAACACACACACACACACACACACACACACACACACACACACACACACACACACACACACACACACACACACACACACACACACACACACACACACACACACACACACACACACACACACACACACAACAGTAAAGGAGTGAGTGTTTATAGTCACATTACTCTACATTCACACCAATTGGCAACTTGAATAGTCTCTCTTTTCTAGAGATTTGGCTAGCCCTGAGAAGGGCTGTTTTGTCTTGGAACTCCATTTGCACCTGACTAATGGTTGCACCTACCAGGTCTGGTCCCACATACGCGTCGCTGGCTCCAGTCCTGTTCCCAATTGATGTTTGTTCTTGGGAGTGCAGAGGGAGCTTGAGTGGCTTCACTATCCCAGTTTTCAGTGTGAGGGATAGTGAAGACTTGTTCCCTCTGTCTTCTCCTATGCCAGATCCGGGGATGATTTTGCTGAAGCTGCGGCTCCCACCCTTGCCGCTGTCTCTCCAACTCCTCCAAGGCCTCTTGCTCCCAGTTTTCTGTCTGAAGGACAGCGGCTCTTGGTACAGGTTGTGGCTGACGTTGTTGTTGTGGTTGTGGTTGAGGAGGTCGTACTGGTTGTGCAGGTGCCCTCACCTCAGGTTTGACCTCACACTGAGGTCTCATGAAGAGGTGAGGCAGGATCCCTCTTTTCTTTTCTTTCTCTTCTTCCTTCTTCTTTTCTCTCTCTTCTTCTTTTAACCTGGCTTCCTCCTGTGCCGCCTCCATAGCTAGCTCATCCAGGAGACGCCTGGCATGCTCCAGGTGCATCTGGAGTTCCAACAGTTTTTGTAGTCTGCTCATCTTCTTTTAAAGTTGACTAGTCAACAATGGTAGCCAGAATGACGAGTGCTCTGCTTTATATTCCTGGAACACGAACGTGAAGGAAAACATCCCCTGACACCAAAACTTACCATAACCAAAAACAAAACATCCAACGCGCGGACCTAAAAGAAACACTCACGTTGACTTTTTTACCTTGTACTTACAAACACAGGCATGCACGATTTGACAAGACAGAGAAAACAAAGGGTGGATTTTTTACTGACAAAAGAAACGAAGTGCTTATAGACACACTTCTATTTATTCTTTAAAGACACAAACACAAATTTGTTTTGGCAAATTGAATTAGTATCTCTTTTCTAGAGTATTGGGGTAGCCCTGAAAAGGGCTGTTTTTTATTTTCTTTTTAACGGGAGTGATGGCAATCTTTTTTACTGTCTAAGATTGCGTCCCCGTCTGGCAGCAGGCTTTCCTATAGGATACGGTCTGCTTCTGCGGAAAGAGAAGGAGAATTCTTTGGTGTCCACACGGCAGTCGACAAAACCTATTTCTGGTTCTTGCTGCTCCTGTTGCTGCTGCTGTTGTTGTTGCTGTTCTCTCTGCTTCTGAAGTCTGTACTTCTCTGTCCATTCTTCTTGTTCTTTCTTGATTTCCTCTCTAAAGACCTCTTCTATCAGGTCTTGGGCTATGGATAACATCCTGACATTCTCCATCTCTTCAGGCTTCGGTATCAGGTTTAGCCTGACACGATGTAAATTGACGTAGGCTTCGTTCAGCTTGGCTAGTCTGGAAGGCATGTTCATAGGTTGACGAGTCAACCATGGATGGCCAAACTGGAGACCAACCCGCTTTATATGGTTCAAACGCGGACGCGATAGAAAACATCCCTACTAGGTTTTAGTGTCGGAACGTTGTGATAGCGAATGTCATGGTGAGAGATAGAGAGAAGTCAAAGATCATATATTCACAGTGCTTTTTGAAAACAAACAACAGACACATTTTTTTTCAAAACACAACATTTTTTATTCAACCAACAATCAAATACTAACCATTAACAAGTAACAATAACATCAAACAAATTATTTTTGACAAAGTTGACAACGTTGTGAAATCATGTGAGATTTCCATTGATGGAAGTCATGAGGCATTTGATGTACACTACGTTTCCTAGCTAAAGACAAAAGATAGCCATAATGGTCACAAAACCATCGATCTACTTTCTCATCGTTTCTAGAAGAGTGACGATCAAAATAAGTCACTAAATGTTCTAAAGGATATCCAAGACTGCGATGATGAAGAAAATACACAATATTGTCCACACACCATGGAATCTGTGCCTTGTAATTTCACATTATTGAATCGTGTCGTCTGGGCATTTCTTCTCATAAAGTCAATGATGTCGTCTTCCAAAGGGGGTAATCCATACGAATCAAAATACTCCACACAGTCCTCTTGAGGGAAGGAGACGGCAACCCAGTGAGTTCCTGGAAGATGACTTTCGTCCGTGTTGATGACATAAGCTTGATGGTCTTGAGGTTTGCGATGAGGTAGTTCATCTTTATCGCACACGACAGGATTCCAAGAAGCAGTTTACGAACTATTGTTCAAAAGGTAATAAAGTTCCCAGGTATCCATTTTTTGTTGTGTTGTTTTTTTCACAGGTAATGATAAGTCATCAATTCAATTCTGACTTTTTGTTTGAAACGATCTGTCAAGTAGCCGTTTCTTCGCCTTGTCTCCGCACTCTGGGCTAAGAGAGATTTGATGCGATAGATCTCTAGAGTAGACAATGGTGGGCAGGAATGATCACGCAAGCCTTTATACCACTCATGCAACACTGCTTTTTCCAAGATGAGACTCCAAGCGTCGTCCAGATACTGGTCCAATTTTTTTCTTGACTCATCATCATACATTTATCGTGTTGAATTTGACTGGGATGATCGTTTAGACATCCATAACAATATTTCTTGGTCAACTCCGTAATTGTATCCGCTAGGTGTTTGGCAAAACAGGACACTAAATATTGTTCTTGTTCTGGCCATCTAGACTTGACTACTACCTCGTCCTCTTTGTCTTGGTCTTGGGGTTCTGTTTTCACGCTATCGTCCCATTCCATGTCCAAAGATTCTCTATCGTTCAATGAGGGATAGGAGTCTTCCATTGTTACTAATAATCTAGAATGACTTCTCTCAAACTGTTGATTTCAATGGTATTATCGAATTCGGCATACAAGATGCCGTTGACCGTCTCGGTGAGAGCTTCTGCAAACTGAAGTTCCACACGCAGTTGACCGGATTTTGTAGGGTGGAAATGTCCTTCGTCGCTGCCTTGGTCTGGAGTGAAATCAAAAGACCACAAAGTGTATCCTCCTGCATAATCTTCGTACGAAATACCGTGACTGGTGTTGGTTCCTAGTTGTCCGGTAGCTTCGTACAGGGACAAGTACGATCTGAAGTAATTCTTCTGGGCAAAGTTAGGTTCGAAGGGTCTGGTACACAAGGTCTTGCCATCGCGACTGACTTCGATCTTGGACATTCTGTAGTGCTTAAACTGTAAAGGATTTTGATCGTGGGCTCCTTTGAGGGCTGCATTACTGACGATGCCAACGATTAAACGTTTGGGTAACTGTCCTTGGAACAGATGATCTTCGATCTTGGATCGGAGTCCAGCAGTAATGGTGAATGTTTTCACTTCGACACGTCATATCGGATACTTGGCTGTCGATCTGCTCAATGTTTGACTGATGTCGTTTCCCGCTTTAGGTAACACTTCCACGCGACGCACGTAAGGTCTGGATTCTTGAATGATGGTTTTGTACTCGTTGACATGAGCCATCAAATGGAAAGCGACACTGCTGCGATTGAGTCTCAGGAGAATATCCACTCCGTTCAGCAAATACTTGTCTTGCAACCTCATGTCCAAATGCAAGCGATCCATCAGTTCTAAACTACGAGCTTGCAGGATTTTCCTTCGACGGTCGTTAAAACCCACATTGTGAGGATTGTCATCGGCTGTCAGGGCTGTGTCTTTAAACGTGTCTTCACCTGCGCTGTCAGGTCTCCATACCACGCAAGCATCCAGATGAGTGTTCTTGGCCTCTTTTCCGTACGTCAAGAGATTTTCTAGGTACGCTCGGTAAGGGTAAGTATCCATACTGCTGCTAACCAGTTTGTTATTCAAGTACAAATCAACTTCGCTGAACAAGGAATGCATGAAATTGTTGACGGGAGCTACTCTGGCATCGCTCCCGGATTGGTGTTGTCGGTTTTGATCACTTTGAGTTTCAGGTACAAGTAACTGCTATTCAGATCGATGTAATCTTCGGGTTGTCCTTTGATTTCAAACTCGATGGGAGCTGAATCCGTCAAAGAGGAGACGGGATGAAATTCGATCCATTGGGATTCCTGCATTGTCATCATGGTGGGTGGCATGGCAAACAGATCCAATTCCGACTTGGATCAAGCGCAAGACTCTCGGTGCATCATTTTCTCTGATTTAATAATCGAAAACGTCTAACTCTCGGACGGTTTTTCTTTTCTTAGTCTTTCTAGCTCTAGGGGTGTGAAGTCCTCTGAAGGGGTGTCCTCGTCGTCTTTTTCTGCCTTGTCCTTACTGTGGCGTCAGGGAAGCAGGAATGTCTGATTCGGCATTGCCCAGGGCATTTATAGGAGTTTCTCGCCGTCCCAAAATGTCTTTACGCGTTTGAAGCAAGACATTTTTGCCTGGTCTCAAGAAAGCTTCTTAGGGGTTTTGTTTGTCAATGATGACATTTTGGAGAAATTCTTTGCTGTGCGTCAACGCGGCATCTTTCAAGACTTGCAATCCCCGTGTCACCATCGGTTTCAAAACGGGAGCCACTGTACGAAAGGCTGATTTGAGCATATCTCCTAAACCATGTCCTCGTTGTCGAGTGACTCCTCGGTACACAGGATACATGACTGACAAAAGGTTAGAGCAATCGTTTTCGAAAATGGGGTTTCATTTTGACTTCCCTTTGGTGAATGGAATATTTTGTCCCAGATCTCCTTTTATAGTAATGTTGACAGTGTCGAAATACGACTTACTGACGGGCAAATAGGGAGGATGTACAAATTCGCGGTGAACGTGATAGGTGTTTCCATCTTCCTCGTCAGCAGCCGTGGCAGAATCCACTTTGAAAGGAATGACACGCAGTAACGGTACGGAGGTGTTTCCCACCACCTTGTACTCCGCCACATCGGAGTACACAAAAATCAAGTTCAGTCCTTGGTTCATTTCTACAGGGAATCTAAAATATCTCGCAAGATCCGAGTTACTGGTCACGGCTGGTATTTCGCTTGCAATCTTGATCAACTTAGGATCTCCACCCAAAATGTCATGCAATTCAGGACAAAATGTAATGGCCAATACTTTGTCCTCTGAAAATTTGATGAGTATGCGACGAGATATATTGTGGTAATCGATCGTGACACTTTTTCTGGTTTTCTCCAAGACTTTACCAAACACGTTAATGAACCTGTCAGCAATAGTGTTCAACAAATGTTGACCACTAAAATAGTAGCCTGAGGGAATTTTCAACCGATAAGTGGTTCGTTTAGTTGTGGGGTCTTGTGATTTCATAGAGGCAGCTACACTGATGCGTTCATCCAAGGCTTGTTGCACTTCCTCGTCATGAACTTCCACGGCAAAAGTGTTTTGATTTTCGATGATGTTTTTGATTTGTGTAGAGTGAATTATTTCCACTAAACCCACTTCCCAATGGGCTTCGTGATCCAATTGGATGGCGTGAGGTAATCTGGCCGTGTAACAGCACAAAGTGTTATTGGGAAACACCTCCATGGAACTGTCACTGGGTAACGTTAAGTAAAATTGGTTGTTCATAATTCCAAAGTTCTAGTGCCCGAGGGGTCACTGGAAGTCAGAGGAGTATCTAAAAGAGGATGGTTAGGGTGATTGTTGGATGGGGGACTAACGTTGGACACAAGGCTCCCGTTGTTGTTGTTTCCGTTAGAGGAATATTTCAGAGACGGATTGGGAAGAAGGCAACCAATGCAACTGCTCGGTAAAATAGTCCACAATTGTTTGTCTCCTTGTTGCAAACTCAGATTGGCAATGGCAGCACCGATGATACAATACACCACAAAGATTTGGCAGAAAAAGACAATTTGCGTTTTAGCCATACGTTCTCCACACCACACCCACAAGGGTTGCTTTTGTAGATCTTGCAGAGAAGAACTGGGCGACGGAGTGGTTACTGTGGTAGCTGAGGCTGTATTGAAGGGCATGATCGTCACTTCTTTTTATAGTCGATGAGTTGCGAAGCGTCGATCCAAGAGTCAAAACTGGGAGGATATCCTTTCGAACGGTGGCTTTCTTTGACACGTCGTTTTCCCACTTTTCGGGTTCTTTGATCGAGAATGCTTTTGATCTCGTACACTTCGTCTTCATTTTTGGTCACACGTTGTAACTCGGGCAAGTAAAACGTTCCTTTTAACACTTTCCCGTTCATGTCTTCCAATTTATAGACGGGAGGATGAGGGCCACGCACACGTTCGGTAACACGAAACAATTCAGTGGTCCAGTTGGATAAGTAACCTTTGTCGAAAGTGCGTTTGGTTTTGCCAATGTGCACCCAATATCCTGATGCCAACACTCCACCTTTCTTGGGGACAGTCACTGTTGGGAACGTACCAAACAGGTGCTCGAAGACGGTCACTTCGTTGTCGGGAGTCACTTCTTGTGGGGCACGCTCAATGCTCCGATGGTAAGATTGATTGTACGATTGGACGAGGTGTGGGAAGACGTCGATGTACTTGAGAGTGTGTTGATGCGTAAAATATTTCCACATGCGTTCTTTCAAGGTGCGTTGAAAAAGTTCCACGATGCTGGCTTTGGTTTCGGGATTCTCGGTGGTGGAAAAATGTATGTCACGTTTCTTCAATTCTTTTTGGAAAGCTTGGTTCAGAAATTCGGTGCCTTTGTCAGTTTGCCATCGAAGAGAGTAACGCCCACTTTGTTTCAACACCGGTTGGAGGGCTCGCACTAACTCACTGCTCGATTTGGAAGTCAATGGCAAGACCCAAGCAAATTTGGAAAAGACGTCGATGACACAAAACAAATATTTGTAACCACGATTGTAGGTGGCCAAATGAGAGACATCGGCTAAATCGGCTAGCCGTTGATGATCGATGCCTTCCACTAGGGTGCGACTTCTGTAAAATTTTCGTCGAATGGGTTTGTGTAAGGTGTACGTGGCTTGTTCTTGTAACCAGCGTTTCACTTGAGGTGAACGAACACTTTTCAGTCGAGTTTTGGCAGCACGATACAATTTCTGAACTCCTCCGTAACCTGCAGGATGGGATGGACCGTAGTAAATGCTGGCTAACACCTTCTCCATTTTTTAATAAGTGATCCACTCTTCGCTCATGGTACTCTGAAGTGGTTTAGAAACGGTTTTACGTGTCGGATGTGCACAGGAGTAGAAGTCAAAGGTAGTTTTGGTGGTAGTGGTGGTGGTGGTAGTGGTAATAGAATGGCTTTGGTCTTCTTTTCTTTTTTCACTTCAGCTTTCCCTTCTTTCTTTTTCACTTCTGTCGAGGGTGGAGTGGACATCATCTTTTTAACCAAAGCTTTAAGTTCTTCTCGTTGCGGTGTAGTGGAAGGGGTCAACAAGGACGCTGCAATCTTACTAGGGATGGGAGCTTCTGACGGTGTTTGAAAGACTTCTCTTGTCTCTTCTTCCTCAGGCAACCGTGGGGCTGCATCTGTCTTGACCACTGGGGGTAGTAGTGGTGGTGGTGGTGGTGAACTTTTGATTAGGGCCTTAAAATCTTTCAGTGTGGGTTGAGCTGTTTAGTCTAAAGCTTTCTGGTGAAAGAGTTGCAGTCGTTGCAACAATTGACCGTACATTTGCGATTTTTCCGTTTCTGACAAATCGCTGCGATCCATCAAGGATTGCATTTCGTGTTGTAACTGGGACATTTCGGTCAAATGAGGATTTGGAGGAAAATATGGGGTTCTTTGTTCTTGCAAGCGATGGTATTCCATCCATTTTTTGTAAGGCATTAAAGCTAGTTTTCGTCCTTCCATTGGATTTCAAGGATCACGTTTGAGATCTTTTGACTCCAGAGGTCCCTTTTATCTTCTTGGATCTTTTTATCTTCATCCTCCCAGGATGTTTCCCAATAGTCCTTTTAGCAAGGGTCCTCCTATTGTTCCCATTACTCCTTTCAGTAAGGGTTATCCTATTGTACCTATTACTCCTTTCAGTAACATGGGTAAAAAAGGTGAATTTCCTCCGCGTTGCTCCAACATCTTTTCCTTTTGACCAATGGGTATTTTCTTTTGGACCATTTGGGGAAGAACGTGTCGATGTTTGCCTAAGTATTCTTTCTGGTGTTTAGACAAAGGTATTGTGCCTTTCAAGACATTCAGACAACATTCGCACACGGTATCGATGACGTCTTTGGAGGCAGGTTGAATGATTTTTTTTCGAATGGGTGGAGGAGCTCTGGACAGGACAGACAACATGTCCCAATGTTTGGCTAAACGAGGTGGCAGTCCTTTCCTTTTCTTTCCTTTGGGGTAGAAGAGGAATGTCTTTTTTTGGGTGACATCTTTCTCGGTTGGTTCGTTGGTTCCGTGGCACACAGCAAAAAATACACTAACGTCGATGACTTGTCACACGGTCTTTTATCCTTTTTTGGGGACTATCGCTTCGTCATAAAGGTGACGATGTGTTTTCCAAAATCGCCAAAGAATCCTCCTCTTTGGTGGCTCCTCTTTTTCTTTGGACGAGTGTGTCTTTTCTGGGGGTGACGTCTATGTTTGACTAAGCGTTTTTTCGGATGACGAAACTGTCTTTTTCTTTTTCCTTTCTGGACAGAAGAACGACAATGAGGAGACATCTTTTGGTGCACAACATACACTGAAGTTCATGACTCGACATGCATCCTTTTATCTTTTTGGTTTCTTTAGGAAGTTAGAGAACGCGTTCTCTAACTTTGCGGCGTGATTATCTACTAACTTATCTATATTAATGTAAAATCCTCCCCTTTGGTGGCTTCTCCTTTTATTCTTTGGACGACTGTGTCTTTCAGAGGGTGACGTCGATGTTTGGCTAAGCGTTTTTTCAGATGACGAAACTGTCCTTTTCCTTTTCCATTTTGGGCAGAAGAAGGAACACGATGGTAACGGTGTGTAGTTCTTGGAAGGGTCATCTTTGGGCGTGCAGCAGCACAAAAACACTGATCCGTATTGTTTGCCTCGGGTCTTTTTTATACTGGAATGCGTCGCCACTGATTGTCTTTACGTCGTATCAACTTGATGACAGGCAACACACGTCGTGGAGGAGTTCGCAACGGACTAAATCGGGACAGTTCTTGCTTGGACAAATCCAGTGAACTCTGTAACACACCCGTTCTCTCTTGGACTTTGATTTTGGGGGCAGGTACTTTGTGAGCAGCGGCCACTGCCGCTAAAGAGGAAGAGGGTGTCACCGCTGGAGGAGAAGTTTGTGGAGACACTCTCTTGCGGGTAGAAGCTGTTTTCTGTGGACTTTTCTTTTTCTGTTTCTGAGGCTGTGACCTGGTCTTGACACCGTTGCTCTTTTTCTTTTTCTTCTGGGTACGTTTGGGTGTGGCTTTTTTCTTGGGAAGAACTTTGGGAGCATTGGGATCCCATTTTAAGAGGGAACGAATGATGACACCTCCTAGAGAACCGCTTCCTCCAGGTTTAAAAATGATTTGCTTTTTGGTTTGAGTGTCAATGCGAGGATCGGCTTGTTGCGTCAAGGCTACTTTGTTTCTCTCAAAAAACTTTTGGTTTGATGTGGAATCTGAATGATGCCTTGCAGTAATTGACGTGCTGTCACCGTAAACCATCGTAAGACTTCTCTGAGACTAGCTTCTAAGACACGAGCACGTATTTGTGGATTTTTTTTGTGACTGATGCCATACAAGGCACGAATCAATTTAATGGGAAGATGAGACTGAAAGGACGTCATGTTGACGATGTGTGAGACAGAGTCAAAGTGACCGAGGTTTTTATAGACTTTTTTTGGTGATTGTGATTAAGTCGGCGAAGGGGACGTGTACACGACAGGCCCTCCGTCTTGGCACCAGTGGTGAAACAGATGGGTACGAAATCGCAAATAATCGGGCGTGGTGGGTTTTAAATCCACGAGTAAATAAGCGTGTGG
>JAECUM010008135.1:73904-102263 GCA_016617855.1 Megalonaias nervosa | reverse complement strand
CTCCTATGTATAATCAGCTTTATCAGAACCAGGCACAGTACTATCCTGCAACAACTGGTTTCCATTATAATGTGGTTAGGTGGTTGTAAGAGAAAGGTAACACAATCATTCAGTTATAATTTGCAAATGTTATCTAAATTTTATGATTTCAGGTTTATTTAAATAAAAACTACAAGTAAAGACTAAAGATTTTTTTTTTTTACCCAGTCTTTTCAAATAAATAGAAACTGCAGCATACATACTTTGCAAATTAATTACCATATTTTCATATTTTATTTACCATAAATATTTTTGTAATGTTTACTGTAAATATTATGAGTATTCATGAATATATATTCTGGTCATTTTTAAAAATATTTATCAAGCACTTGGGCAATTAACAGCCAATGAGAAAACATAAAGTTTAGTCGCTTTAAACATTAAGCATAATATATTGATATCTCTCCTGGCCTTTCTCATGATACCTATTGACATACCTTTCAATTCATGAGCATGAAAGGTAAGAAATCATTCACAGGTTAGGTATAACAAATATCTGTATTTATGCAGAATGTCAAATCCTTTAAATGTCATTACTTATCAAACATAAATAATATACAGATGATTCTAACATTTGATAGTAAATGTATATTTGTAGTATTTGAACATCAATAAAATAAACAAAATTGTCTTGATGATCAATGTATTAGTTCCATAAGAAACTGGGGGTGAAACATCAGATGGGAAAATTTGTATATGTAGACTTTGGCTTTCATTTTCAAAAATAAACCTCCGTATGTAAAACTTTAACATCAGTTTCTAATATGTGCTTATTGTCAGGTAGTAGCTTATTATCATGGGTGAATTTGTTTGTTGTATTCAACAATAGCAGGTTGTATTAAAAAATTTGACTTCTTTTGCTTAAAGGGTTCTCATCAATCGACAAGATTTCTACTGTACTGCCATGTATACTTTTGCAGATGATGAAACTGCACTTTTGTTATAAACAGGTTTTTGGTAGTTTCAGTAGACTTGGATGGTGCCAAAATATTGCTGTCACAAGACGAAGAATAGATGGTCTGTGGCAAGATTTTGACAGTAAGGTTAAGCTATGGAGAGATAAATTGTCAGGAAAGGAAAGAGGTATAAACCATGAACATGATACAATTTTCTATATGTAATGCCCATAATATATTGTAGTATATTATATTTTGTATCCATACCAACTTAGAAAATGAGTATCATACTAATTGTTTCCTTTATTTTCCTTTTCAGTTTTGATAATTTAAAAGAGTTATTGTGAAAAGAATTTGAATTTTTGTGTATCATTCATAAAAATTATGTGTCAATTCTTATACATATATTTGTCTCTGTTGAAATCTTTATTTCATGATACTTATTTTTGTGGTCACCTAAGTATATAAGGTTCAACAACACATCATCCAATTTCACAACATATAGTTTATATTGATTGATAATTGCAGTGAAACCTGCTGTTGTAGAGAGGTAAATATAAAAGTCACCTCACTGTTCAGAAAGGAAACCATTTAGTGGTATATCCTGTCATATTTAAATAAAATAACCCCTTTATATATTTGGCACCAGTCAATTAATAATAAATTGGTGGGATCCTTTCAGTGTCTCTTATATACAGGTTTAATGGTATGACATTTGGAATACATTGTATCATCTTTAACTTAAGCTATTAAGGTGTACTACAGAAAGCATGCAGTATCGGATTATAAATTGCACTTTTCTGTGCAACTAGCAACATAGCTTGCTTTGCAAGTCCAAAAGACTTAAACAAACCTATAACTGTGTAACACTTGCAAAAGATTAACAATTCTGTTAGTATAAAGAGACTGAGTAATAGTATGAAATGTCCCAAGGATACCAAGAAAGGTACAAGAATTGTTAAAAATAAAATCTGGATGTGTATCTTTTAATTCTGCCTATTGCTGACTTTTAAATCCCTTTAGTCACTACATTATATTCAGAACCAATTTTACTATTTCAAGAGTCAGCAGACTTTATAATCAAAGAAAAATGACTAAATTTATGACAAGATTGTTTTCTTCATCAGGACACATATGATGAACTCTTCAAGTTTGAAAGTCACAGAGAGAAGGGAACATTATACAATCTTAAGCAAGTGTATGACCATAAAGGTGTTACAAAAAATATAATGAATTGTTTTGACAAAGCGGAGGCACTGTTAGAGTTTGTGACGGAGGGTTATATCATATTGTATGCAATGGAACTATCAAGTATGACAGAAATTGATGATATACCTAAAGGCTTTCCTGACTCACCAGAAGAAAGAAGAAAGCATAGAGATGAGCTATCAAAAAGAATTGTGGAAAAAGTATATGAGAAGGTGAACACCAAGGAAGTCATTCATGTTGCAGCAGAACCAGTGATTGATGATGGGGATTATTGTATATGCTGGTTAGATACAGGTGGATCTATGGTTTATTGTAACAACCAATATTGTCAGATGGGTTCCTGGTTCCATCTGGAGTGTTTAGGTATGGAGGAAGATGATGTACCAGAAGGTGAATGGTTCTGTTCAGAGGTATGCAGGAGGGAGCTTGAGTTAAGTTTAAGCCGGAGAAAGAAGATGACAGCTGATAGACTTAAAGATGCCAAAAATGAATATGTCAAGAGATTAATTTGGACGGGTTTAAATGATATAGCTCAGCATGATGCTGTAAAAGAAAATGATGGTCCCAGAATGATAAGGTACTGGAAATTTGACCTTTTTGAATTTTTTGAAAAGAACCACCTAAAATACCTGATATTTGGCCTCAGGCTGATTGCAAACATTGCTGGAGCAACATCAGAAAGACTAAAACATGCCCTAATATGGGAAAGGACAGTCAATTTGAAGGGAGGAAAAAGAAAAATATTCCCAAGGACCTGCATTGTGAATATCTAAACAGAGAGTATTAGGAGAGTAGTAGGGATGCTGGAGGCCAACTCACCACTGACACAATCAACAGGCACAGCCAGATGTTAGGATTAGGAAAGGCTGTTAATCATATGTTTGATGAGAAGGTTGTCTATAGGCCATTCAACACTCGAAAAACTGGAAAGGTTCATAGAAAAAAAGACATACTTAGAATGGTTCAAACACTGAAGTCTTAGAACTTGGTCAAATATCAAGGTGGAAGAGCATTCAAAGGTTTGAAGATCTGAAAGTGATCAGTGGAGTAAGATTTCTTAAAAAATTCAAGGAGAGACTGTTGAGACATATTGACAGTATGGCAAAGTTATGTGAAATAAACAATTAGCCATCATAGTTAGCCTTTATTCAGTGAAACTGAATGCTTGAAGCCATAAACTGTACGTCTTTCTCCTATATAAAGCATTTAAACTGAGCCTGAGGGTCTGTAATAAATAAATTCAATGTAAATAAGAATGAATCAGGTCATTCTTAGACTTATTTCTGTTTGGACATTCACACTTAGACATGCAGTTTATGCAGCAGATGCACATATGACATTGGCATGTATCTACACAGTCTTTTGAACAAGATTTAAAGTTTTTCATTTTGTCTATTTCTGTATCAGTTTTGGAGCTTAGTGAAAAATATTTCAAACAAAAAATCCTCTGGCATTCAGTTGTAGTTGCGAAACTTCTCGGGTAGGCTCGACTTGGACAAGAGCATGTTGTTCTTTGGTCTGTTTCCTGCAGTTACTACAAGGGATGGCAATACTTCTGGGGAATGCATAACATAATGTAAGACAAAGTCAGCCATCTCGTCCACATCGTCCAACTTCCTGCCACAACAGGAGCAACATTGGGAGCAAACCCCATATTACTACTATGGACACATCTGGAATATCTATTCCCATACCTACTGCTACAGTAGCAATCAGAATTCTGATGGTACTGTCACTTCTGTGAAAAATATTCATAATACGCTCCTTGGATGATGTATCTGTGTGTGCATGAACCATTTCAATCAAACGATTCCCTATTGCCTTTTCCCCATCATAAGCTTTATCATTAAGCGTGGAATGAAACCATATATATAGTTGTTCACACATGCTTATAGAGTTTACATCTATTATGACCTTTTTCATCATACGTCCATTCCAAATAATCTCAGTTTTTACCCATTCCAGTTCCTCTTCATATTTTTCAAAACTTTTGGTGGCACAAAGCTGAATATTTGGCCTGCAAAAGTAAAAAATTTATGCAGTTTTATAGACATGTACATTAATCGAATTTCTGAAAGATGACTTTCATAACATGCATTAAAATTACAAGCCCTCTGATTATTTCATACAGCTTCTTAAAATGTATAGGTGTAATATTTTGACCAATTAGATTCCTTGCTTAGCCCATTCGGGTCTTATCCGAAGGTAATAAATCAGTCTCACCAATTTTAACTTATGGAGAATTATTATATCAGGTTTAATGCATCTGTTCTAGTAATATTGTAAGAGCCTGATAAAAGTAATGTTGCAAATAATAAAAACAGACTGAAGATATATGTACAAATAGCTTTTATCCACTTATGAATCATGTTAAAATATCTATGAAATGTACAACAGTTACTTTCTTTAGCGATGGTTGCCTCTTAGTATATACTGAAATAATTATATTTGTTGCAATATTTATATATTACATACCTATTTGGCACTACAGAAACAACATTTAATTTGTCATGTGTCAGCCCTAGGGTTCGTGCAATATCATTCTTTATTTCAGTTGTTGCAGTTGCAGTCAGTGTTAGCACTGGACATTCAGTAATACTTTGGAGTACTCCAACCTTTAGGTACTCTTCCCTGAAGTCCATCCCCCTGAAACAAATCATAACCAGAATATTCTAAAAAAAGTTTATTTAAATTTATATTATTAGATATTATTGATGGATCCAATTTCATAATTTAAAATAAACATAAATCTTTATAAGGTCATCAAATACATTTTTCCAATCAGTATGTACATG
The DNA here is from genome assembly GCA_016617855.1 of Megalonaias nervosa. NCBI lineage: Eukaryota > Metazoa > Mollusca > Bivalvia > Unionida > Unionidae > Megalonaias > Megalonaias nervosa. Next base: position 97,324 of record JAECUM010008135.1, on the reverse strand, counting down.
CCTACTTTTCCTCCTTGATGTTACATTTATTTCAAAGTTAAGCTTCTATCTTGCTAAGTAAAATCTTATACACCTTTGTTATAAAAGAGTTATTAAAAACTTCATACCATTCAGATATGCAGTGGGCTTCATCATATGCAACCACAAACAACTTTTCTCTGTATGCATTGTCCAGTACACCTTTCCAATGCTTTGTAACGATAGCTTCTGGGGAGGCTATTAACACTGTTGTACATCCACTTTTTATGGCTGCAAAGAATAAATTGTGGCATAAGTAAGTTTGTAGCATGAAAGAAAGTACATTAAAGTGAAAAATTAGTGTTAAAGTATCATAGTCATGTGCTATTTATCATGGTGATCATTATGTTTCAAATATTTGTGTGAATTGACTAAAACTTTTCAAACTGATAGTAAACTCTTTAATGCATAAATGACACTATATATATATATATATATATATATATATATATATATATACATATATATACACACACACACACACATATGCTTACGATCTATGTTTTCTTTCTCAATTCCTTCATGGATTCCATATGCTTTAATGTTATGGTCTTTCATTGTTTTCACCTGATCAATTATCAGTGATTTCAAAGGTGATGTGACCAAACGTGTGTTGCTTAGGACAGTGCATCTGCAATAAAATTCGTTTGCTAAACTTTGTTTTAAAAAATATAATTTGTCTTACTCAAAAATTATCTTATTGCAATTAACATATATCACTGTGCTCAGTTTAAATGTGGACATTCAAAACATTTTCAACATTATGTATGTACATTACTTTTATATTATACAATTTTATATTTTTAGCATTATACATGCATACCTGCTATTACATACAGACAATTTGTTCATATATTTTCATAGCACAAAATTATAGTGTATATGAAATCAACATAACTCAGCTGCATTTATTCAGTGTAAACCACACTAATGTGGGTTAACTCTCTCTCTCTCTCTCCTTACCTTGTCCAACATCATTGGTGGGAGATTGTAGCATACACTTTTCCCATATCCCGTGGGAAGGACGGCAAATGTGTCACTTCCATTGATAACTGATTTTATTATCTCATACTGTTTTTCTTTAATATTAAAGTAATATCCCTTTTCTTGAAGTATCTCATTGGCAAGAGCTTCCATGTATCCGTCTTTACCTGCCATGTTTCAATATAGGTTTATGCACCAAACCTTCCTTTCCAGTGTTACGGAAAGAAGACAAAAACTCGGAAATATTGAATGCAAGTCACGCAATGTCTGCAATAACATGAAAGAACACATAGTTTTCAACATATTAATTGAGATGACACCAGCCCGAAACATGTCGCTGTCGCATCATCCTGGAAAGAGGCAGATTGATCACGCTGAAACCACACGTCAACGCGTTTTGTTGTTATCACGTGACTATTTGACCTCTGACGTTGTATGCATATCGGCCGCGAGATTTGGTTAGTCATGTGACTAGCAATGCAAATTGAGCGAACGAGGTCAATTTTCATCAACGCTGTAGTTTCGTCTCGTCTGACAACGGATTAAAGACAAAATTGGTGTTATACTTGTAATTTCTGAGAAGATAAATTATTTCCCTATCGATTTAATGTAAGTATGGCTCAATGTAAGGTCAGTTAAGTTTGCTAGGCCTGATAGTAGGCGAGTACCCTATACCGACACCAAATGGTGTCGGCGAATTCCAACTTTTCGATAGGGAATGGACTCTGACCCTACACCCCAACATAAAAAAACCAAATATCAAAAATGGGGTGTCAAGGGCCAGAGGAAACTCGGACTAACATCATGTCAGCTATACAAGAGACCATGTAATATATAACGATGCTTTTAACTAACGTCGGCTTAATCGTATGACAGTTTCATGGCTAAGTAACCTTGAAGCACCTTCTCATTTGGAGTCCATGTCTTAGGTTTTTGAGCGAAATATTGTCACGTAATATGAAGTTATTTCGTATATAATAAGTATTATTTTTTATATCACCCGCTTCTCAGCTGGGAAATATTTAATACAGATCTTAATCGAATGCTATATGGCAGATAACGGACGAACTCTTCACTATATCATAGACCGTCTGTGTTTTGGAACATCGATGCTGTCACCATCTTCGCTAACCAAGGTTCCGATAACCCTATCTACACATTGGCGTAACGAGCAGACATTTCTGTGCTTCGGGTCTGTGAATTTCTTGGATGCTGCGGCAAGCCACCGCATCCAATCCAAATTAAGTGGTTAAAATTTGAACACTGTTCCTGTGTGACCGAGTGAAGGGGAGCACACAACTTTAATGGACTGATCAATAAGCAATTTTCCAGAACCGGTCCGTGTTTGCACAAATAACTTTCACTCAAATACGCCTGTAATGGCTTCCCTCTGGTACATAATCATACTTTCGATGTTAAACTTACAAAGTATCCTTTTTAGGTCAATTACCCCGACTGTTTTCGGCCTATGTACATCACACTGTTGGTTCATTGGCATTGCATACTAAGGGAGAAAACTAATGAAATCCAATAGATGTCGCTAGGACAAAACACCAATATATCTGTTCCATCCGCCAAGATGTAGATAGGGTTATCGGAACCTTGGCTAGCGAATATGTACTGTCACGGTCTCCGTTAGTTTTGGCTTTTTAATTTTCATTCATAAATATTAACTGCAGAAATATAGCTTAGCTGATAAAGTTTGGAACAGCATATATCTGAAGGTTTTTATTCTAGTGTATCTTTGGAACAGGACTGTATTATCCTTGGATGAAGCACCTAATATCAGTGGCTCAAGCCAAGAGGGATACGATTGCTTTTTTGTTAGTGTGCTGAGCTAATAATCAGTGGCTTGCGGGCTCGAATACTTCAAATAACAACCCGGTTCGGTTGCTTTATGTGTCTCTGTGCAAGGCATTTCCCCCCACAGCCCCAATATTAAGTATTAAAAAGCCAAAAGTGATAATATTCTTTCTCAATATATAATAACTTCACTTTATATTATTATGCATCCTCATGTATGATCCAGGGATAGCACTTTCCGCTCTGTCTGGTGTATATTTGTACCTATCTATATTAATTTCTTCGTACCTTGATTTCTAACAAATCCAATGTGATTGTGCATTATATGCTATTTAATGGCTGGGACGTCATGCGCTACGAATGCCGATACTAGCGACTATGCTGTATACTTTTGTGGGGATATAGAAGTTGATTCATGCAGGCAAGGCGGTTGTCGCCGTAACTTGTTCTATGTCTCGGTAGTGAACACATTTAATATTCTCAAACCTATATGATAATATTCTTTGTCTGTCTGTCTGTTTCTATGCATACGTGCATATATATATATATATATATATATATATATATATATATATATAGAATGAACGCTGTATCAAAAATAAATTTTTCATTAAAAGGAAACGAGGCTAGCCGAGTTTCCATTTAAATTAAAAATTTATACGAGTGGTATATCATTGATACAGCGTACATACTATACATATATTTTAAGTATATCACATACAAATACATATATTTGCCCATTGAACGGAGTTACGATATGCTCCAGGCAACTGTGTATTGACCAAGTGAATGAACTCCTCACGTCCTTGCGAGTGTGTCCGCTACGAAATGTAGTTCTGTGCTTTTTGTTGTTCGTAATCTCATATGCAGATTGATAAGTTGATTGTTTTCTTTTTGAGTTTCTATATTTTTTCACATTTATTAAATCAATATAAGACACACTTGTGATTTAAACATGAAAGATGGTTTTATGAAGAAAGTAGTGCACTGCAAACACGATTAGCTTTTTGTACACTAAACATGAACTCTTAGGCATTCACATTCTGGCGTATGGAAGTTAGCGTGGAATAGAAACTAAGCGAAATGACGAAATTAAAATATTCTAATATATTTACAGTTGATCTAAGTCATTATTCTGCTTAATTAACATTTCTAAAGGCTATACAATTCTCTCTCTCTCTCTCTCTGGACGGCTTGACAATCATCATTCATAGGTCCAGAGACATCGTCGTATGACACAAGCGAAAATCCCCAACGCTCGTATTTTCGTGGATTTTTGCCCGTATCTAGCTACGATAATCCAGAGAAAGGGGGTTGGGGGGTTGGTTAAGAACAACATCAGCCCATTAAATACAGTATGTGTACCTCGTAACCGACAAATTTAACTTCAGTATCGACAGACTATTGCAACAATGTATCATTGATATTATGAACACTGTAAATAGATCCCAAGAAAAGTGTAAACATACGGTTACGACGAACCATATTCTTGTAGGTTACTTGGTGCAAGTTCAGTTCTAATGTTTTCGTCCAGCGCAATTTGTTTTTCTCTCTCACTCCAGATTTTTGGATCTTTTTGCCCTTACGCACGAGAGGGAGAAGGGAACCGAAAAAAGAAAGGATTTCGATGAAATTGTGTACCATTTTAATTTCATTTAGAAAACAGGGACTATTAATACTTGTTATCATTATTTTCATATTTCATTTATGATTAATTAGTAGAAATTCATAATTGATCTATATGCCTGCAGTTGAAAGAATGTTTAAATATTCGTATTATTGCGCCATGGGCGGATCACAATTCGATTTACCAACGGTACTGGTATATCAATTTGCTTTATACCAACACTTTAAAAGCTATGTTATTTTTAATATATATATATATATATATATATATATATATATATATATATATATATATACCACATACATTAAAAATAACATGGCATTTAAAGTGTTGGTATAAAGCAATTTGATATACCAATACTATTGGTATATCAAATTGTGATCCGCCCATGGCGCAATAATACGCATATATAAACATTATAGCGACCGTCTGCAGTTGATTTTAGATCAATGATGAATTTCCACACAGTAATCATTTGTGACGTATGAAAATAACGATGAAAAGTATTAATAATCCTCGTTTTCTAAATGAATTTAAAATGGTACACATTTTCATCACAATCCTTTCTGCTTTCTCCCACCCACCCCCTCTCATGCATAACGGACAAACTACGCAGAAATGTGGAGTGAGAGAGAAAAGGAATTTGGGCTGGATTAAACCTTGAAACAGAAATTACACCAACCTATAAGAATATGGTTCGTCGTAACGATAGATACGTGTGCACTTTCCTTGGGATTTATCTACACTGTTTATCAATTATACAAAGTTGCAAACCAAGTCGACGTTATACAGTAAATTCCTCGGTTACGTGGTACACATACTGTGATGTATGTAATGTTTTGTTGTTGTTTCTTGAACATACTATAATGTTCTAAAAATAGATTATTATTAATTAAATATGAAAATGTCCAATGGCATATCTCTCTCTCTCTCTCTCTCTCTCTCTCTCTCTCTCTCTGGACCATCTCTCTGGACCATCGTAGCAAGATACGGGCTAATATTCATGAAATGACAAACGTAGAGGATTTTCGTTTGTGTCATCCCACGATATCTCTGGACTTATGAGTGATGGTAAAAGTTCAGTCAAACCGACCAAAGGGTGTGTGTGTGTGTGTGTGTGTGAAAGAGAGCGAGACAGACAGACAGACAGACAGACAGAGAGTTTTAAAGTCAAACCTACCAGAGAGAGAGAGAGAGAGAGGGAGAGAGATTTAAAGTCAAACCGACCCGAGAGAGAGAGAGAGAGAGAGAGAGAGAGAGAGAGAGAGAGAGAGAGAGAGAGAGAGAGAGTTTATTTTCGGTGGTACTGTTATTAGAGCAGAATAATGACTTAGATTAACTGTAAATATATTAAAATATTTTAATTACCTCTTGTTGGTTCGTCATTTCGCTTAGTTTTTATTCCACATTAATTTCCATGCGCCGGTACGTGAATGTCAGCGTTCATGTGAATGGCGTAGGCAACCATGTGTTTTTGTAGTGCTCTACTTTTATCATTAAAACCATCTTTCATGTTTATATAATAAGTATGTATTATATTGATTTAATCAATGTGAAGAAAAATAGAAACTGAAAAAGAAAACAATCAACTTATCAATATGCAATGGTGATTGTGAATAGCCACAAAAGGCATTGAACTACATTTTGTAGCGGACATACTCGGGGATGTAAGGAGTTCATTCATTCAGTCAATACACAGCTGCCTGTAGTAAATCTTAACTCCGTTCAAAGGGCAAATATATGTATTTGTATGTGATATAAATAAAATATATGTACAGTATGTACGCTGCATCAGTGATATACCACTCGTTGTATAAATTTTTCATTAAAAGGAAACTCAGCAAGCCTCGTTTCCTTTTAATGAAATATTTATGTATCTCGTGATATATCGTTGACACAGCGTACATAATATATATATATATATATATATATATATATATATATATATACACACACACACACACACACACACACAGAGTAGATGGGGTGAGCGTATTATTTTATGAACATTTGTACTAAGAGACGTGCACTTCAAAGTTGTTAATTAAATATTTCGGTATTTTGTAGGGAAATTAGTAGAAATGTCAGCTGTATTAAAGTTTCTTGATTGCGGCAAGACTTAATCCTACAACGCAAGACACATCACCCGATATTTTTGTTCTGGGAGGGTGATGGGTCTTATTGCCCAACTAACGGCGCTGTGTAGCGTGTTTAATGTCGACTAACAGTGTAATGAAAGTCAAATTTTCAGGAATATCACACACAACTGGCAACCGATAACGACGCTTTTCTACAAAGTAAAGTTATAATATTTTTGTCAGACTTTACTTACCCTGATGTCTTTTCTCTAATAAATTCAAATTTTCACAAAAGAAATGGACCTGTTTTCAAGTTTCGTTGGCCTACATTTCATTTGACTGGAAAGCGATGAAAGCCGGGAATGCCGAAATCGGATTAGGTTGAAATATTATTCGTTAACGAAACGAATAAAACTTTATTGTGCCTATTGGAACTGTAAGCAACGTTTCGTTTCGTTCAAGAAACATATTTCCCACATGAATCTACTTGAACATACTTCAGCGTACCTTGACTACCGTCGCATTGCAACAAATTCAAATTTATGTCAACGGAACATGAAAATGCGTCCATTTGCTAGTGTCATATTTTGATTCCACCAGGACAAAAACAGCACAGTAAGTATATATTAATTACACATAAATTAGCGGAAGAGTGTCGATATTGGCTGCCAAGTGTTTGAGATATTCCTGAAACTTTGACTACTCGTTCCGATGTCAACTGACATCGGAACAGGCTATGCAAGGCCGTTATTTGGGATGAAAGACATAGCTCTTAAACAAAAACAACATGTGCTATGTCTTACATTGTAGGACTACGGCAAGACTAAGAACTTTTTTCGAATTTAGGAGACCCCAAAGATTTTGCAAAATGGACCCGTTCTTATAGTAAGAAGGAATACAATCGCATTGAATAGTAATCAGGAAATCGGCAGATGTAGTACCAAAAATCGAGTATCTAATAATTGTAAATCTCACGTACATTGAATAAAATTTGGCAGGTCATGTAATAATCCGACAGAATTGTCAGTTTAAGGATGTACTTTTCGATTATGACCCCCCCCCCCGTTAACCCAAAACATTTTTGTAGTATCTGTCTATATATACGCAGCTACAAAGAAAAACGCGCATAATGCGGGAAAATCCGTAAGTATGTTCAGCCTCCGATTTTCTTTTATGACGCTTTGTCCCAAAGATCGGTGTTAATTCAGATATAATTCACTTAGAAATACATCCCCCTTAATAAATACCTTATGAATCATTGAACTATGTTATTTTTTTGTAAATATAGTGACACAGCTGTCAGTACTGCCCAGGATCGGCATGCAAAGTTAGGTCTCGTTTATTTTTGTAATCGAAGCATCATCATCGTTGTCTTCATCTTTGTTGTCGTCATCATTAGGTAGCAAAGCCGATGATAGTGGTGACGATATTGCCGACTGATTGTTGTCGTTGTTTTTGTTATTATTATCAGCAATGCCGACCATCCACATAATGATGGTGATATTTCAGGGATGACAGTATTAGTGGTGGCGGAAATGACTATTACGGTCATGCTGATGCTACTACTTTATCTTCGCCAGCTAAGGTTCCGATATGTTAACCCTATCTGCACCTTGGTGGGATCGATCATATATTTCAGTGCTTCGGGTTTGTGAATTTCATTAGATGCGGCGGCAAGCCACCGCATCCAATCAAAATCAACTTGTTCAAATATGAACACTGTTCCTACATGATCGAGAGAGAGGGAGCCACACAGCTGGAATGGACTCATAAATAAGCAATTTCCCACTGCCGGTCCGTGTAGGTACATCCTTGCTTCAGATACACCTGTAGTGCCTTCTCTCTGGTACATAGTCGTGCTTTGGATGTTAAACTTATAAAGTATCCTTCTGAAGTCTATTGCCTCTACCAGTTTCGGCCAATGTACAAAGCACCGCCGTTACACGCTGTTGGTTAGTTTGTATTGCATACTAATGGCGGCAACTGTGAAATCCAATAGATGTCGTTAGGACAAAGCACTGAAATATCTGTTTGATACGCCTTGCGAAGATGCTTCTTCTGATGAATGATACAACCCACGGCATTAATATTTACATACATAATGGCAATATCGCCTGTCGAACATTTTATTGTTGGGAAACGCATATTAACAAAACGTAAACCCTTCATCAATATCGCAGTAGTTAACCTCTGGGAGTATGACATAAAAGAAGAGGATGAGTAAGCAAATACCTGGACCATTTACGACATATTACCTTTCGCCTTGAACTACATATAGAGTCCTTACCGCATACATCCATTTGTAGATACATTGTTCCACTGGTTTAGAAGGTATATTTAGAATAATGAACACCTCATCCAGCAATCATATGATGGTTTTCTTTACAATGATAACATACATTAACTTTGAAAATTTAACTTGAGATAGCAATATAACCAGTCGAAAACTTTAAACACTTTGCACACGCTTGAGCAGAGTATAAAAGCAAGCTGAACCACGTGATTGTTATAAATACATGTACAGACATTAAATTAGTGCATATTGCCGCTCATAGTATGCTTGGATTGGAGAGTACAACACCAGGATATTTTGAGATTGACTTGATTGTGTGACATTCCTTCATTTCTGAGTTTACTATGACTGACAAATTGGTACGTATGTAATTTCTTGTGGTATGTATCAATAATGTGCAGTGTTACATATCGTTATGAGTATAATTTTCAAGTACCGGGTGTGTGTATTTCATTCATCCCCGGAGTGATTCAGTATCCACGAGGTTTAGTGTACACAGTCACATTTCCTGTAATGCACTTATTTCAGCACGATGCTTTCGGAGCTAAAATGTGACACGCGTTGAAATCTACAGGGAACATAAATTTGTGGAAGTCATACATTTTCTAGCAAAATCAGGTTTCGTCTGCTGCGGTGAGTACTCATAAATTACATGTAACTACAGAATCAGTTTCTTGCGAACTTAAAATATTTGAAAAAAATGTTTGGAATATTTGTTTTCTCTACTCAAGTATGCTAAGTACAAACATGTACTTCCTGTTAACGAACAACGTGGCAAGCCAAATAGGTCCGGCGCTGGAAAACATTTTGTTTTCCAGAAGTCTGAATGCATGATTTTTTTTTTTGTTGTTGATTTTTTTTTTTTTTTTTAGTGTTTGTGTGTGATTTGGATTTTTAACTTAGCTTTTAACAATTTTTCAATCATATCGCTACGGCTACGATGTCTGCAGTGTGGCAGTTTATAGTGATGTCTAGCACTGGGGCATCATGCCGCAGACATGTGGCAACATGTCCCACCCATTCACATTATCCTGACACCAGACCGACCAGTCCTAACATTAACCTCTTAATGCTGAGAGCCAGGCGAGGCAGCTGTATCATTTGTATAAGTCTTTGGTATGACTCAGCCAGGGTTTCGAACCCGCGACATCCCGCATCCGAGGAGGACGCTCTAACCACTTAGGCCACCGGAGCGGTTTGAATGCATGATGTCTGTCTGTGTGTGTGTGTGCGCGCGCGCGCGCGCGTTTTTAGTTGAGAAATACTTCAGACCTAAACTTTACTGTTAACTTTACTATTATCGCGTTTCCAAAATATTATATTCCTCGCATTTAGCAGTATATAAGGAACTTGCTTAAAGGGCGTTGTTTGGTCACAGCCAGCGGCCTCATGGCCCGCAAAATTGTACGATGTGAAAAATATGAGTGGGGCAGGGTCTGCACAGGATTCGAACCGTTTTCTTTATGGCCAGGAGTCCTGCACACTGACCAGTGAGCCTCCTTGCTTCCACTATTTATGTCAACTTTTCAGGGGACGTGTAGATTGGGTTAAATCAGTACGTCCGTCCTGAGAACTTTGTTGGCCAAAATTGCGAAAAAATGCCACTCGCCGTTGACAAATGAAATTTTGCAAGCTTATATGTATATATAGATGACCTGGTTGGGTTTTCAGGCCATTTTCTGTGTGCACATTTTGGACTTGGATTTTCTCTTTGTTACTTACATTTTTTAAGCACGATTATGCAAAGACCACTTGAAGTGGACAACTGGAATTGAATACTCATATTTATATTCATATATACATGAAATGTTTAGATCTTAGAAGACCTTCTCAGCACGATTCAGCATAAAAAAACATTGATAGTAAATGAAATTTGGTTGCTTTGTATATGCCATTGAAGCTATCTTTGAATTTGTTTTTACAAAAATCAATTGTTAAAAATCTTTTTAACATATACTTATTGGCTTTGAGTGGGGGCGTACCTGTTTTGCAAATATACATTTAACTTTCTTTAGATGGGTCGGCGGAGAGTCGTCAGCATATGTATACTGTACCTGAGCTAATATAAATTACATACACAACCAAATGTAGATAATTGATTTGAGTTTTATTGATGTTATTTAACTATCATCATATATGTTGCATGATTATTCAGTAACGTTTGATCAGCCAAAGTCACATGTCATGATTTGAGTTGACGTTGCAACTCAAACATTTATCACTTTGGGATTTCCCAACTTTATACTTGCATGATATAGATCTTTTACCACCGCGGTGTCACTGGGGCGTGGATAGCATGGTGGTGATGCGCGCAAGTATGGTAAATGTCATCGGATGAATTCGGAAAGAAAAGTTGCAGCGCAAATTCGATTTTGTTAAATTGTACTAACATAACAAGTTTTTCTGTCTGAAAAGTACTAGTTTGAAAGGTTCACAAATTTGTAAAAAGGAAACGTTAGTACTGTTACAATATAATCAGGTTATATACACGTGAGAAAAATAAGTCTAACTGAAATCATCTGTCTGCTTCAGGTGGTTTCCGTATTATTGTGCGTTTATGGATTTGTCTTAACAAAAACGTCAGAGTTGATTTGGCTCAATAGGGTATGAGCTATGAGCTCGAATGAAAGTGGGACGGATGGATGGCACGAAACCAAGATCTCTCTCTCTCTCTCTCTCTCTCTCTCTCTCTCTCTCTCATGATGGTCGAGGGTGATAATAAATATACATCTTTTATTATCCGTTTGTTGTTATAAAGCCAAAGCCTCTTTAGCTTTACTCTAGGCTACTCATTTTTGGAATATAGACGGACAGAAAATTTGGAAGGAAGTGGGTTGAGTTTATACTGTTTCAGATATTTCCTTTACGTATACTCATAGTTCTTGTAAACACGTATGGTTATCGATATCAGTATATTGTTGTACTTTTTAAAAAAAATTACAAAAATTACCTTTACTTCTCTAAGTCAGGTAGTAGGACATTCAATAATAATGGTATATTTATGGCAATTCAGGTATAAGGACATTTAAATATAAATGGCAAGTCCGGTATAAGGACACTTAAATATTAATGGCAAGTCAGGTATAAGGACACTTAAATATTAATGGCAAGTCAGGTATAAGGGCACTTGAAATTAATGGCAAGTCAGGTATAAGGGCTCTTAAAAATTAATGGCAATTCAGTTATAAAGACACTTAAATATTAATGAATTTGTGCTTGGTAAGTTTGGTATAAGGACGTAAATATTAATGATATTGGTATGGCAAGTTAGGTATAAAGACATAAATATTTATGATATGTGTATGGCGATATTTATGATATGTGTATGCCAATTTAGGTCTAAGGACTTAAATGTTATTAATATGTGTATGGCAAGTTAGGTATAAGGACTTAAAATATTAATATGTGTATGGCAAATTAGGTATAAGGACTTAAATATTAATAATATGTGTATGGCAAGTTAAGTATAAGAACTTGAATATTAATAAGATGTGTATGGCAAGTCAAGAGATAAACATCATGCTTATCAAGAATTCTGCAAAATGGACAGATTTCATGGAAATAGGTGTCCATCATTCATCTCGAAACTGAGTGCGCCATTTTCTGTAGACAAGTATGTATGTGTTACGATTCTATGGTTTTAAACTAAATAACAGAAAAGAGCGAAAACAACAAGTTCTGTAAAATTCAAGAAGTAATTTATTTCCCTAAAACACAAACTGAAAATTTAAAAAGAACTTACAGTATTATGAATTAAATCTCAAACAGTCCTAAAAGTTCTATCACAAGTCCAAACGTATGTAGTTCCAATTGAATTCCAGCGTTGTTCAAATAAATTCCAACATTTAATGTGCTGATGCGTCTGTAGTCTCGAACGTGCTGATGTGGTAATGGCATGGAATGTGGTGATGTGATAACAAGTTTTTGATCTATCACATTAATATAATCCAAAATGTCCTTGAATGAATTCACTATAATTCCAAATTAATGATTTAGTTCAAGAAGTATTAATGAGCACTTTGTAATTCGAGTGAATAAATCGATCCACCCAAATAAAAAACTGACCACAACAGTAGACTGATTTCATTTTGGATGTTAAGGTAGGAATTAGTAATTTTTCAAGTAAACATGATTGATATGAAAAGCTAAACTAAGATACAATAATAGATCCAGAATGTAGGTCAGTTTCCTTTCTAAAACATTCAGAGTTGTGAACAAGTTTAGGAATTTCCAAGTGAAAAACTAATTTCCTAGTCTCAGATTCAAATAAACGTGATTACCTCCAATAATAATGATCTGTATATTTAACCTGAAATCATAGAGAATATTTGCTACGTATTATGTTGTTTACAAAATATCACTAGTCAGGTAGACCATTAACTTGCTTTTGGACAAGGTCAGTTACAAAATACAGATATGCATAACATAATCATGGAGAAAGGTCAACAAACAATACAAATATATATATTGTGTGTGTTCTTTCAAAATAAATAAAAAAAACAGCAGCAGCATTAAAGCATTAATAGACAAAGTAGTAATTATGTGCTACAGGCTTTCCTTTCTATAGTTTCGATACGTGCAATCAAAAGCTGACATGTCAGCTAACCAGGTGAGCGATATCAGGCCCACATGTTCCTCTTGTTACTTTTTGTACGGTCGTTGAATGGTATTTCAACCCGACGATGAGATACATAGACCATAGACTAGCACGAACATTTCAGGAGAGTAGAGTAGAACTATTTCATAGTTCATAGGATTCGTTAGAGTTGCTAAGAATACTTAGGGATTGACAGACGCTTCAGACAGATTGAATTGCTCGTTGAGGTGATTGTAAAAGATAGCCGGCTTGTTCAGCCTTTGTATGACAGAACATTGCTTGGTCTGAGCGATAGTTCTTACAAATATCCGTAATTTCTTTTTGCCCCCAGTGTAGAGTGGTGACCGTTGTGTAAGTTGTCCTTAGCTGTCACATTCGGGGAGGAAACTGAGAGAATCGGCCTCTAAAGAAGGTGTTTCTTATTGGAGGTTAATTGCTATAATAATATGGTCTATGAGACCATGGAAAAAAAGATCTTTACTACAGGTGATTGCATAATACGGGTGACCTTTAAGGTCTGTCTGCCCGCCTGGCCTTTACGCACTTCGTGGCAACATAAATAACAACCGCTGTACTTAAAGAAGTGAAATCTGGTACCAAAAGTAACAACGACTATACCGAAAGAAATGTAGCAACAACTCGACCTTAAGAAATATTATGTGGCACCATACATAACAACATGTTACCTAAAGAAATAAAATGTTGTACCAGACATTAACAACCACTGTATCTAAAGAAAGGAAATGTGGTACGTAATAACCACTCTACCTAAAGACGTGAAATATGGTTGGCCTGGTCAAATGCACTTTAATATGAATAGTTCGATTCAATTTTCACATCATGTCCATAACTTATTATCAAATTTGTCCTTGTTTGTGGATTTTCAAGACTGCGCGTATAATATTTATATATACTGATGTATGTATGCATGTAGCAGATGTGGCCGTATTTCCATGTATCTTTAGCAATGCATGCAGAGTGTGCGTGCGTACGTGGTTGTGCGCGGCAGCTTGTTAGCACAATAGCGAGGACAAATTGACAGTTTTGGTTTTTAATTGGTGGAAAATTTGGCCCACATTGATATCCTGACGTGGGGGCCCCGAGTGGCCGAGTGGTCTAAAGCGCTCACCGTTACGGATCATTGCCATCTCACCTCTCTCTGCGTGGGTTCGAGTCTCAGGTTCGGCCAATGTGGGTATGTGAGTAAGCTTGCCAGTAGCTTCTCGTGGGTGAGTGGTTCTTTCCGGGGTTTTCCCGGGTTCTTCCTCCACCATTTATACTGGCCGCCATGTATATAGCCTATCTTGTACTGAAAAATCGCGTTAAACCCTACAACAACAACAATATCCTGACGTGTATTTAATGTCAGACTTTTATTAGAGAATTTACAGTTAAACTTGATTAGTTATTCTGTGTTATTTTACATTGACAAATTATCTACGTTCTCCCCCCTCCCCATTTCACTAATGCAATATATTTTTGTTATACCTTTAATATAACAATAACTGCGAATCATGACCACAGATACTACACCAAATGAGCTGTTCAGAACACTTATATATGCAATGGTTCAACGAAGACAAACCGTAGTTCAGTGGGACAGGAAAGGACCAAGTAGTAAACACATGTGTTTAATTTTTAATTTAGGTAATGTAGCAGCAGGTAATTTGATCACTCAGTTACCAGCATGACTGATAACACAACTGAACTAGGGTCACTGCTAGTACTATTTAGAAGACAAGGTGTCTTATGTAGTAACAATAATTGCACTAGTAGTGTGTGTGTGTGTGTGTGTGTGTGTGTGTGTGTGTGTGATTTGGATTTTTAACGTAGCTTTAACAGTTTTTCAGTCATATCGCTACGATGTCTTTATAGTGAGGTCTAGCAGTGCGGCGTCATGCCGCAGACATGTAGCATCATATCCCACCCAGTCACATTATCCAGATACCAGGCCGACTAGTCCTAACACTAACCTCTTAATGCTGAGCGCCAAGCGAGGCAGCTGTTAGTAGCATTTTTATAAGTCTTTGGTATGATTCGGCCAGGGTTTGAACCCGCGACCTCCCGCATCCAAGACCGACGTAACTGGTGTTAGAAGAATCGGGAAAACCACCGTAAGAACCAAAGACCCACGGGAAGCTGCTGGCAAACTCGAACCCACGCGGACCATATGATATGACATTGATCAGTAAAGGCGAGCGTTTTTGACCACTCGGCCACCTAGGACCCCATACAATGAGAGGTATCGAAGTTAAAAATCCGGAAAGTTCTGCGTTTAAGATAAGTACAGTCAAACGTGTAGTTTCTTAAAAGGCTCCAATTCCTAACCTTACGTAATGTCACGTGAATGTTAACGAGGATTGCATTGAATGGACGGTTTGAATAGTGATTGTATTGCCCCGGCCATACTTAAGTAAAAAAATTTTTTTTACATGACTTGCAGGCATCACTGTTATTATTGTCAGGTCATAATTTATTATTTTCCATTCCAAGGTGGGCACAAATCGGATCAGTGCTCACGCCCATGTATAATGCCTTCATTCAGACTTCTTTGGCGATATTTATTTTATCAAACACTTGCAATATACTCGAGTCAGCCTTTATGACATTTAAATACTTTTAAGCGGGACACATATATGGATAGGCTATTTTTCTTCTGTCCTTGTATTCAGTGGTGTTGTGTCAAGGTCGTGGCCTAGATTGCATCATTTTTCTGTGTTTTAGGGGCAAAAGTCCTTAATCAACAGAAAATGCAGTTATCGGATTTCATTTATTTGCTAGAGGTAAGATTACACCGGTAAGACATAGCTCGAGTTTCGCCGTGGAGGCAATTTTTTTTTTTTTTCTCCTCCCCTTCTGTTTTCAGTGTTGTTATGTTTAGGATTAAGTAAATTATTTTTCTTACACTGTTTTAGTGTAAATTATTTTTCTTACACTATTTTAGTGTGGATTATTTCTTTTCGTACGTGTTGTTAGTGCTGTTTTCTTTAAAAAAAAAACCAAACCCAACTAGTTCTATTTCTGTTAGACATTAAATTACTTACCGTACTAAACTTACTGAAATGTGGATGGCATCAGCCATCACTACAACCAACGGCGGTTTTAGGACTCTGCTACAGTTTTCTTGCGAAATGAGGACAATGGCCCCCCCCCCATCTAATTTCTATATCACTGAAGAAATTCTGTGAAATAATCATTGAAAAAAATGTTTTTTTTTTCTTCAAAATCAAATTTATTTTTAAAATAATCTGCTTTGATTATGCCCATTCCCTCAGCTACTACAAAACGATCATACAATCCATTTAATTTTGCGTATGATGTTGTCTTTTGACCCAAATACTAAACAATATACTATCCAAAACAATCTCTTTATTAAAAAAAAAAAAAAAAAATGTTTCTTTCTTCCATTTACTGCCATATGCCCATATGTCGAGTATTACAGGGACGTACTCTTTTTCTAACACTACGGGAGGTATTTTGTTTACCTGCACTTCGTTGACCTGCACATGGTGTGACTCTGCCTGTCCAGAAGACGGCCATTAAACGTCTCCTTTCGACAGACGGTACACTGTTCAGCATGCGTACGCGCCACTGATGCTATAGTATGTAGGTCTTCCGAAACGGAGTTTGAAAGCATGCATCCTTGTATAAAAAACATTTCAGAATTATATCAATGGATAGAGATCCGCCATCAGATATGGCCACTGTTAGCAAAACTTAAAAGTTTGTAACCGGCTTCTTATCCGGAACAGCTGAATAGAATCTGACCAAATTTGACAGAAATCATGATTTCATACGGGGGTTTCAAATTTGTACCAATATGGCCACGTTTACTTAAACTACAAAACCTTTGAACGACATCTTAAAAATTCAAGATTAGGAGAACTTGATCCGATTTGATAGAAAATATCCTATCATCGCTACATGCTCCTGAACGGAAAGTCGTATCTACATGGGGTTTTCACCAGAAGACTTCGTCTGGTCCTAAGTGGAAATGATGTTGATTAACATCCAATACGGCCAACATAAAAGTCATCTTGAAAATCTTGTTATCGTTAACCTTGAGTGGATGGTCAGAGCAGTGTATGGTTTTCACTAGAAGACCTTTATGGGGGGCGCTCACCAGTTATTATGTACTTTTGAGAGAGTGACGTATGTAAGGTGAAGTTGTTTGCATTTAAAACATGCACAGTGGAGAAAATGTTGGCATACCTTTATTCTACTTTGATGTAATGTAACTGACATTTCTTTGGATATTGTACTTTTGGAAATTGTAAATGATCTTAGTACACTGCTAACTAAAATGACTGCTCCCATGTGCTCCAAAAATCAGCATGAATTTGTCTAAACGACACTATCCTTAGCAGCTATTAAAATAGGGAAAATGATTTTTGCCAGACTAGACAATACCAGCTTCTGAAAGTGCAATGAATGAATTACTAAATATATAAAATGTAAAAAAAGTTATCAGCTCTTTTTTTTTACAATTTACCTCTGAAGTTCAGGAAGTGAAAATGACTAAGTGGAGCTAGCACTTTTTGAAAGGTGCACATCTGGAGTAAGGCCAAGCTGTATACTCTATAACCCATATTACACCCATCAATCATACACCAAAATAAAGGGAATTAAAGGTTCTTTTAACAATACCTAAGATATACAAGGTCTTTTTTAAATAGCCAGTATAACTAGTGAGGAAACCTGGGGGAATTCTTTGTGTTTAAAATTCTAACCATATGCATAAACTGTAGAGCGCCACCATGAAGTCGAGTTGGTTATAAAGGTAACGCATGCCGATCATATGTTCAGTGTGGCTGTTACGATAATCATCTTTAAAAAATATTGCCATCGTACCTTCACCTGAACGTAGAGTCATATCAAAATGGGGTTTTCACCAAAAGACTTCGTATGATGTCAAGTTGGTCCAAAATGTAAATTGATCCCGATTTTATGTTCAGTATAGCTGCCACGACGGCCATCTTAAGAAAAATGATATTGTTACTGCTGCTTCCTCTGAATGGAAAGTCATATCAACATGGGTTTTCACCAAAAGACTTTGTAAGATGTCTATGAAAATGGTGCCACTCAGATACAATATTTATGCCACAGTAGCGATATCGCTTTTGGAACTAGTTTCTTTTCCCATTTAGGAAATATATTTGCCAGACACAGCAGCCATCTTGAAAATATTGACTTTGCTACTTCTTACTTTAAAGACTTGTCAACATCGGGTTTTCACTAAAAACGTATAATGATGTCTAGTTAATATCAACAAAACTCCGTTTCCAATGTTATTGTTTAAGAGACAAAATTGAAAATATTTAAATGAAAGTCGCGTAATGTTTCTAAAACATGTACAAAAATGTACAAAAGGAAAATAAAAGACACATACTTCTCAGCATTTATTCCGAGAACAACGACCAGAAACTTGTTGCTGATACAGCAATCTGGAGAAAGTCAGTCACGAAGCAGCGCAGATGTAATCGCAAAAGTCACGTGATACCAACAACATCGTTGACACCTGCTCTCTGATGAAGATGGCATTCAGCAGGTTGCTGCACAGCAACAGGTCTCTGGTCGTTTTTTCTCCTATAATTATGTTGATATAATTATGTGCCCTTGCGTATTCTTACAAACATTACGTTACTTTCATTTAGTATTTTCGAATTTGTTGTACAACAATATTGGAAAGGGGAGGGTTATTCATATAACATAACTGTTGGACTTTTGAAGACATAGAAATGTAGGTTGCGAAATGCGGGTTGTCGTGTGACAAGCAATGCAAATGAAGAGTACCCGGTCAGATTTAATCAATCCGGTAGTCTCATGTGTCAGCCGATTAAAGACAACGAATATTATACTGGCAGTTTCTGAGAAAATTAATCATCTCCTTAATCGATCTGATGCCGGTATGGATTGATGCAAGGTCATTTAGGTTTGCTAGGCCCAGGAGTAAGCGGATACCCAATGCCCACACCGCGCGGAGTGGGCGAATTGCAACTTTTCGTGGAGTCACCCCAACATAAATGTCAAAGTATCTAAAATGTGGTGGATAAGTCAGAGAAAACTCGGTCTAGATTATACACAGTGTATATGTGGAGTCACAAAGAACTGTAAATTTGCAAAATAGCTCTCCTCTCCCCACAATCGAGAGAAGGTGGGAAACTATATGTAACTTTTCATTATTTTATTAACAGAGAGAGAGAGCCGGTGTTGGCTGAGGGTGAATCGATCTGTTCATTGCAACATGGGGTCCTCCCATCAATCTAAATTTAGTTCGTGATTGACAGCAGTAAACATTAGATCACATGACTGCATATTGTAGTGATGTGACCTATATTCATCGTTAACAAAGGCAAATCAGCTGATTGTACTATAAACGGACATATCTTTATTGTTCGTTGTTTTAATATTCTAACCACACTAATTCTGAACTGAAATAAATTTCCAGACTGTTTTACTTATGAAAAATACACTTCGCTTGTAGCTTGATTCTGGTCGGTATATATTTGTGAAAGCTCAGATTCTCGCGAGTTTAGAGAAACGCAATTGTTTTTGATCACGAGCAGAACCAGTGCTAATTCGTGCAAGGATCATCGAAAACGGATTTGAACAAATATTCAGTTCCAGGGGACCAATGTTGGATTGGGGTAAATTTTATTATGTTTCTTTTTTGTCACAGTTGTTGCAACAGCTAATCCATATGGCTACTTTGATCTCGGCGATATCTTTGTTCAGTGATGAAGTACATCAGTGTATATAAATAGGTGTTTACGTCACTATAGATTTCTATATAATGTATACGTGACTTAAATGTGTCCGACCTAAGTAGCGTACGCCTGGTTTACATCATTTGTGTCGGACACTTTATAATGAACCTGGTAAGTGTTGTAAATATCGCTGATTATAGATTATGAAAAATGTACATACTGGATGATATAACAACATCAGTAATCCAGTTTTTGAATGTATGCGAATGTGCGGTTCTGCGTCAGTTTAACGAGTTTAACATACCGAGTTGAATGACCTCCGTAGGGACCGACCATATCATGCACGGGGCACAGGGGCTCGTATCGTTGCTTACAAATTAACTGTCAGTCATACATGTACTATATAATAATACGATTGAATGTTAAATTGTCAGCAGCGATACGAGCCCCAGTGATACGGGGGTAGGTGATGCTTGACATTTTCACTCATAGATATTCTATCACAACATAATTTGTAAAATAAATAAAATGATGGATAGAATAAGGTATTTATTATACAAATCAAAGAAAGAAAATTTTTTCAAGCTTTTTTGGGTGGGTGGAGTCCAGAAATTATTTAAAAATTGCCCCCCCCCATTTTATTGTCGGTCCTTTACTTGTGGAATACTCACAGACTGTGCGCTTATGTAGAAATCCGTCTTGTGTTCCTTGACCGGCCATACACTTCATTTCTATTCAGTTTTTAATTTCCATACGATTATCCTTAGTCGAGGCCTGAGTATTTTTTTCAATAGTTTATTTTTGTGCCCGCTTTATTATTAAAATTTATAATCGTTGTTGCTAGCTGATCCTTATGAATGGACAATAACTTGCAATAATGATAACAACAAAGAACAACATTTTATAATCTGAATTTAAAAACAAATTGTTGTGCATATGCCAGAGTAGTAGTTTCGTACTTTTTAATGACTTACTGTGACGTTGTCTATCCGTATTTCCATTCCTCAGTTACTTTTTCTTTTCCGCACAGTAACTAGTTTTGCACGATCAGCATTTTCCAATTTGCGGTTGACCTGCACTTTGGTAAGGAAGAAGCCTTTTGATCGACAGCCGCTGCTGCCCTCTCTTCCCTCCCCCGTCTAGATAGCTAAAATAGGGAAGGAAACTCTGGACTAGGACGTATAAAAATGTAGCGTTCACAATACCTTTTGTTGAGGTATGGTTTAAATGGATGCGATGGCGGCGCGAGGGTTCGA
Source organism: Megalonaias nervosa (assembly GCA_016617855.1). Taxonomy (NCBI): domain Eukaryota; kingdom Metazoa; phylum Mollusca; class Bivalvia; order Unionida; family Unionidae; genus Megalonaias; species Megalonaias nervosa. The sequence continues at coordinate 75,961 of JAECUM010008135.1, read as the reverse complement.
GGCGCCCGGGGGCAATGTTTTTTTGTGGCTCCCCTACCGAGGCGCATAGGGGCATTATTCTTTAGTGTCACCCATACTTAGCCACAGAGAACAGTTTTTATGCCAGGTACTACCCACCCACCCCCGATATAAATTCGGTCACGAATTGGCCCCGTTACCCTAAGATGACTTCGTCTGTCTATTTTAGACAACTTCATCGCTAAGAAAATCACCATTGCCAGTTTTCGTGTACTGACCTTTATATGAAGATAACTTCGACAAAGATAGTTACTAGTTTCTGACCACGTGCATCTACTTTTACACCTAAAGAAGCATGGTAGATCACGTACTATAGCCGGTATTATTGATCTTTTTTGTTGTGGTCATTTTTCAGGAATTGGTGGCGGAGCACTCGTATTCCATGAAAGCATTCGTTTTTTCTGCGCCCATGCATCAGAGTACTCAAGTCGAAAGTTTGCGTCTATTTCAATGAAGTTCTCAAAAGCATCGAAGAATTTGTCACGGTTGTATAAAGTTCTCTAAAAATTGCGGTGCACGGCGTGAGTTACAAAACAGTATGTGGTTATTATGAAACTTGGTATTTTAGCCTTTAACGTTGTAGTTGTTAAAGTGTGGAATGAAATATACAGTAACAAGCATATCGTTGGAGAAATGTAACGTGCGCAAACAATGTAAGGAGCTGACGTTGCATCTTGTACCCGAATTGCCTTCAACTTGGATGCCGTGACTTATCTTAAGAGATGAAACTTTCTACATGTATGTGTTACCACACGCGTGCAATGAGATGTAAAGTTTGCAGGTTCATGTTTATTTTATTGTTTTAAATCTTGCCAACTTTAGCATATACTTAGACATGTACCGGTCGCTTTTCCGGCGACGAAGGTCGCGGTGGCGTTATCGTCAGTACTTTTAACTTTGAGGTCTTGAAAAGTTGTATAGTATTCACCATATTGTGTTTCTAGCACTCTTAACGCTGTTTTGCGGGACCATTGTTAATGTCGGCTCTCAGTTTCTCAGTTTTTTTCTCACACGAGGAAAAAACTGTCCCTTAAATTACTGGATGAAAGAATGTTATGCATACTGCTGTGTTAATAGTTCCTTATTTTCAAGTTTAAAGTAAAAAATGTGCGCTTTTGGGGGAGCCGCGGTAGATTAATGTTGGTAGAGCATTGGACTCGTAATCCAAGGGTTGCTGATTCGATACCCGTCAGGCCAGGCCAGCCCGGGTCGGTTACGTCGGTGTGTCCTTGTGCTCCCATTTTCTTGGCATGGTATGAAGTAGTTTGCATTGGGTTTCCTGTTATTAATTTGAGTATTTGCCCGAAGCTGTGGGGGTGGACCGTTAGTAGTGAAATACTTCACAGACCCTTGTATTGTTAACTTTTTGTGATGCAGATGAAATGGTAAGGTCAGATACATGACATGACGTAATACCATACCAGTAGTATTTTTTTAAAAGAAAAAACCTAGATATCACTTGCCACATTGATTTCATCATTTAATTCAATCAGACGACCTATGAGTCAGATATAGGCTCCGCATTTATCTCCAATTTGCCTCATGCATGCATAAACATTTTTCTAACACTGGGGATGATTGAAAATATGGTATCATTTAGTGTGGTAATAATTCTAATATAAATGTAGAATCTTTCTGTTTATAGCAAGTGCTTCCAAGAAAATGTATACAGTAACGAATAACATTCAATAAATGTCGATTTTAAAAAAATCAACATTTGTTGTTCTGCTATAAGGCGGCACCGAATTCATCTGTTCGCCTGTAGCAGATAAGTATTTTACAGTTTTATAATACTATTTTTAACTTGCCATTAAATTATATGAATTCCATGCTGTTGATATTTTGTCGGTTTTTTGCCAAAGAAAACAGATATACGTTACTTCCTTGGAAGAGTTACATTTGGACTGGGGGCCCCGAGTGGCCGAGTGGTCTAAAACGCTTACCGTTACGGATCACTGCCATTTCACCTCTGTCTGCGTGAGTTCGAGTCCAGGCTCGGCTAACGTGGGTACGTGAGAAAGCCCGCCAGTAGCTTCTCG